>JAQIWF010000900.1:0-14837 GCA_034694965.1 Ceratozetes gracilis
AATTTATATTTTTGGCTGTTAAATATTTAATAAATTTATTAAATATTTAACGTTAAATTTATTAAATATTTAATCCGAACATCACTAGAAATAACTAATTTGTTTGAATAAAATGCAATTCATTCTCTCTTTTATCAATTCTTTAATAAATTGCAGAAAAAATTCATTTAACAAAAAGGAATTATTAGAACAAAAGAAATCAAATATAAGTCGGTTTCTTTGAAAGTAGAGGAATGCCTTCCCTTTCTTAAAGATATGTTAAAGATATTAATTGGAAGCTCAGAATCAGAGATTAGTTGAGAATAAAATTTGAATTAAATTAAGAAGAGTCGCATATTTTACTTATATTCAGAAATTTGAAATTAAGATTTTCATAGCAGCTGTGTTTGGGCACAAATCAAGAAAATAAATATTTGAAAATATATTTTCAATGAATAAGCTTTTATTTGTTAGAATTTGAGAATTTAATAGATTTGGTATCTCTGATAAAATCAAGTGTTGTTTGTCTTTTAGATTAAATTGAAATACAAGGCTTAGCCATAAAACAAAACAAAAAACGATTGGTTTGGGAATAATGGAAATATTTGACAGTAGTGTTGGCCAAAGACAAGTGCAGATTATTGCTTGAATTATCAAACAGAAAGTGATATATGACTTATTTGGTGGTGGAGTGGGCGGACATATAGTCCTGGATTTGTTCCATCGCCTTATAAAAAATTCAAAGAAGATCAGCATTTTTAAAGAAAATGTGTCACTAAAACACTAAAACGTCTCGAAATTGCATTTCAGAGATCACACAATTGATTCCCAATAAAACAGATTTATTATAATCTTTGAATAAAATTTAAAAATTCAATTGAATTGCATTCACTTTATCTCAGAGTTAGGTTTTTCACACAAATACATCTAGCTCTGTTTAATAAGTATGCAAATGGCCACTTTATTGATAGAGAAGGTAAAATGTATGCATTGAATACCTGTTTAAATCCTCTATACATGAGTTGAAGTTCTCTTTTATTGAATTTAGTCAATTGGCACAAAGTGTCTATTGCTTCGGGTCTGAAGTGCGCCTGATGTCCATCCAAGTCCTCGAATTCACTATCTGTAAGAGCAATTCAAAATTGAAATATCAATTTAAAGTATTAGAGAGAATAAATAATACAAATATTAGAAGAATCAGAGTCAGTTTTCTTTTTATGTTTTGATTTGACGGGAGCTGTTGCACCGATATTGCACCGAACGCTTTGCATTGTGTCCACACTTTTTAATTAATTCATAACTTATTCATAAGGTTTGAAATATGATTTCAACACTTTTAATGTTTAAAACTTTGCGTTTATAAGTGGAGTCATTGAATATTACGATTACATGACTACTACTGTATGTGAATCACTATTTGAATGAAACGAAGAGATAGATTGCAATTTGTGTCTATTTTAAGTTTTGGGAGACATCACACAAATATCATTTTGATGTAAATAGTTGTCAAAGTCTCAAGTTTTTAACATTAGGAACAGAATGAAACTCTTTTAATGCATTTCATCTGATGTTTGAGAGGATGCGCTCAAAATGCAGAAATAATTTCATAAAAAAGAAAGAACTCTTTGACCGCATTATTGTTTCTAATCATAGAATAGTTAAACGTTTGTATCATTCAATTGTTTACATCTTTTCATACAACAAACGACTCTTTTAACTCTCGCCAACTCTGAGCTTAAGTCACATAAAGAATGGGTTCACAAAATATTGAATTATTAATCGTTTTGCCAATAATTGGACGGGTGGTGGGAAAGAATGATTCAATTTCCGAAAGGATATAATCTATATCTTCCAAATCTTATTAAAATTATCGAGGCAAGTAATGCATAGTTTCCACAAATCATAACATATCAGAAGAGATGAAAAGCAGGATATTTATCATTGAATTAACACAACTATTCACTCATATGGTTATAAACAGATATAAAAATTGGAAAACAGATTATATTTAAAATTTTGTAAACAACTCATCGTTTGATTTGTTATGAGATTTATTCAAATAAATTCATTAAATGCTTGGAATCGCAAATATTTTGCAGAAATGGCTTACTTTTAGAAGCCGTTAAGAAGAAAAATTTGCATTTGAATTAAGAATCTCAACATTTTTGCCCAAATTTAGACTCAATTTATATGGTTTTGAACATAAATTCCATATAATTCGGGGCTTTCGTTAATTTAAGATAATTTGCGTTTTGTTTACATTCAGCTCAGTTTCACTTGTAATTAGTGTTCATTCATTATGAGAACTATTTTGAATGTAAATCCAAACTCCAATTACTTTATATTCAGTGCATAGCTATGCAAAAAATGTGAATTTCAATTTGGTTCTTATTTTAAAGCATGGTCAATTTATTGTGTTTCGAAACCAAAACAATTAGTGGTGATCACTGTTTACCTAATCCTCACTAAAAGTTTTGTTTTCACAATATAACTCTCTTTTAAGTAAATTGATCCTGATACAAATGGAAAATGATTAAACTGTAATAGAGCTAATGTCTTAAAGGAGATCAATGTTATAAGAGATGAGTTTATATTAATCTTTGAGAATAAAATTTGTCGAAATGTTGGATCCAATAGTGTTTCAATCAGACAATTGATTGTAAACCTATTTTCTTTGCTTTTACTTTCACTAAATTAATTATTTTATGTTTGATTTGTGTCACGTTTCGCACATACCATACAATAGGAGAGCCATTCCTTCACAATCAATAAAACTCTCATTCCTACGGATCAACAAATGATAAGTTTTGGCTCTAATATCGTTTCAATTCTGTTTGGCATTCAATTGGATTCGAAGAATACTTTCTTTAATGCATTTGAAACATAATCTTAAGAATTGAGTTAATATTATATACGATACGAATGACAATAAAACGATTTCTTTTAAGAAATAAAACTTTGTTTTTCAGTTGAATTTAGGATCAAATAGAGCCACAAACTTCTGCTGGCTATTTACTCATCAAATATTTTTTCCAAACCCAATTCTCGTCATCACAATATTGGATTTGGACAAAATTTGCTCGATTATGGCAATATGCCTTAGTATGAGTGGAAAGGAAAATATTGTTTCTGTCATAATATAAATCATGAAATTTAATGACAAAGAATTTTAATGATTACTCAGAGAGTCATGAATTCAGGTTTGCATGAATATAACATCACATGAATTATTGATACTTTTTGCAGCTTTAATACAAGTTGTTGTTTTCAAATTGCATCAATCGATGACAATCACGTCCAATAGCCCTTCCAGTCAGTCCACACCAGTCAGTCAATCAAGTAATGCAGGAAAGTCTGATTTGGGGAACCATTGAACATACCATACGATATAGCAATAGTGTTGGCGAAAACTGATAGCTCGCAAAATATCTTTTATCCTGCAGTTGTCATCATTCATAGACAGACCAAACATAATACCATATCGACATTAATTTGACTTGCATATTCCCCATAAATATTCAATGAATAGTCAATTTGAAATCACTCTTTCGTGTTATCATTTGATTGAAAATTTCAATCAAAATTTTATTTTAGCAATTTATAGGAGTAAATGGAATTCATCAAGCTTAATGGTTTGATTCTACAATTTTAAACTATTCAATCAATTTAATGCACATATTTTAGCGGAGAAATACCGAACACCTATTGTCCGGAGCAGTGTTGCCTCAAATCTATTAACATTTGAATAAAAGTGTTTGAGTTTATGCACTCTTTTATATTAATATTGTATTCAGCGATAAGTTTGTCGCTATTATTATGAAAATCAATATTGATTTCCACATTAAATAACTTTTGGCTCAAATTTCGCTTTTATAGTACAGAAAGTTTTCTGAAGTCATTTAATGTCGACATCCAAGTAGTTATCAAATACTCAATATTACAGATAAGCCGATCAGCGAAACACTAAACTAATCTGAAAATAGATTGAAATTTATTAGACGACTATAAAAATGAGTTTAATATTACAACTATTAAAGTAAAACAAATTTTTTTTATTGGGTGGGGACTCATCTCACTCTCAATTTAGGGCCCACTATATGACAAATTATTTTTTGCAGTAAACGTTTGTTAGAAAGTAGTAATAAAACCTAAATATAATTAGTCCGGCGCTGAATCATCCCTTAAATGGTTATCTATAAAATTAATTAGTATTGAGTACAAAAACAATAGTTTTCCTCTAATTACCTATAATTTGGTCATAAGATTAATGAGTTATTCTCTGAAAATATGAGTTTTGTTGAAATATAAAGAAAACAGACGTTAAGACAAATGATTTATTAATATTTCATACATTTCTGCATTTTATCGGCAAAAGTTTGCCAATTATGACATTCAAAATGATTGCACTTTAGTTTATTGTCGATTTCTATGAGTAATTCTCATTGAAAACAGACGGAAATGTTCGCAAAAGTGCATTAAAATTGAAATAAATTAAATCGTTGAGAAATCATTATAAATACCTTTTGTAATGTAAAATATAAGAACCTTATCATATGTTATCAATTAGTTGAGCAAAACTAAGAATAGAGCCATAAATCTTTGCTAACAAATTAGTGTAAAACACTTTGGATATTATTCGTTGGTTTAAACATTTATTGTTTGTGCCGTTTGTTTGAAAGAGAAATCACATAAATCAAGACTTTTTAGTTATTTATAACAAGTCATCCCTTGAAACACACAATTCACTTAACTCTATGCTCTCTCACTATTATAACCGGACTCTTCTCCCACTTCTCCCTTACGATTGTCTTTAGTTTACATATTTGCTTACAAAACATGTGCCACTTTTCGAGTGCTCCACAAATACAAAACAGTAAATATTGTGAGACTTAGGCCGAAGAGAAACGAAAACAACCGAACCGTAAAATAAAGAGTGAAATACAATAAATTGAATTTCTTTTTGCCAACGAATTTATGATAGAAGTGGTATACAATTCAGTGTTTTACTCTATTTAAACTGCCATGCATACAATATAATACACTATACTAGTACAATATGTCGCTTAGAGTCACTAATATTGCAATTTTATGTTAGTTGAGACCAGATTTTGCTCAAAACTCAGCCCAATTTCAATTCCTCTAAAGAGCTATTATTTATGGAAATTATATTTCATTCTGTTTTCAAAATTCTCTAACTTTTCAGAGAATAATTTGAAGGAAAGTTTAAACGGAAAAATACATTTCGATTCATCAAAAATATAAGACAAACAAAGCGTTCAATTCTATGGTTTGAATGTCGTTCGGAATTCAGTTATGCGGAAAAAGGAAGAAATTTGTTTGCAAACAATAAGACTCTGAAGTCATTGCAGTCAACCATTTATTCAATTCATATAAGTTTTCATTTTTAAGTCTTCACTTCAGCACAAAACAGTTATAACTTAAGATAATTACAATAATACAATGGAAAGATCGGAAATTCAATGACAATCAGTGATAGACTGACAGGCAGACCTAGTACATCTTCATTCTAATGAGTTTTTATTTGCAAAAAGTTTGACTTTTTATCACAAACTGATAAAAACAGATTTTAACAAAAGGATAAGAGTGGGAGAGAGAGAGAGAGAGAGTCAGAAAGAGAGAGAGAGAGAGAGAGTCAGAAAGAGAGAGAGAGAGAGAGAGTACAATAAGATTGAAAAGATGTTTTGAATTTGATTTCATTGAAATAGTGAATAGATTTGGAAATTGGAATGACTGAGAGCTCAACCAATGAAACATTTCAATAGGATTGCATGTATGCCTCAATTGACATATAAGATGGGATACGCTCTCAATACTAAATGAGAGCTTTCCAAGATTCAATGGATATATTAATATTGATTTAGATTTGATTAGAGCAGTGATACAGACAAATGGGGATTATGTTAGTAATACAACTCATACGACAGACTCCAGAATCTCAAAGAAAGCACAAAACAAATGGAGAAACCGTTTCTAAACACAAAATGGTGTGAAATAGAAACGCGTAAAAGTGATTAATTGGAAGTCAAAATGTTTACGAATGCTATCAAACGTTTACAAAATACATAAAATAGAGATAAGGTCTGAATATTAATTGATTGTCTTATTTAACATAAGACATGAAGTGACAAATGGCCTCACTTTCAGTCATTTAGATATTAATGAATAGAAAAGTTGTAATATTAATGAGATTTGAAAGCGTCGAACGGAATGGAGAACTGAAGCGATTCTAATCATAGATATGACCAGAATTGATGAATTAGCAAAATATGTGTTATATATGGTCTAAATACCAAACAAATTCTTCCTCTGGTATTCTCATTGCGTCTGAATATTGATATAAGCCTTACCTTCTTCTGTATTAATGCCATTCCACGCTTCACGAAGATAAGCAATTAGACGTCTTGGAAGTGATTGGAAGGGCTTTTCTTTGTTTTTGATTATGCTTTGAGTAAATAATTTGTTGTACTGTCCCTGTATTTGACGACATGTGACCGAAGATTGAGTGGTGTCGCGATGTCGGAGTCTGCGACTCGAAGGAGTTGACTGATACATTCCACTATACATTGTCCCTAATTATCACAACTCAGGACACTATCAAATTCAATGACAATAATTAACACTTCTTTCCAAAAGAGTTTAATTTCACATTTCATGTTATCGATTCACTAATTACTGTTCTCATTGACATTGGACTCAATTGGAAGCGTATTGTTCAGCAAATGTCACTTTTCATCAATCAGTTTAAGAGTATGTTTGCATATTTGAAATGTCGTCGACATTAATAATAGGTTTTAATGAATCCCAACATTAGATAAACACAATTTTCATGTAATATGATTAGAGTTGTTGTCATACGAACGCGAAAAGGGATTTTTAATTATTCTTAAAATATATGAACTCAAACACAGTTTAGAAGACAAACATTAGTTTTATTTTGTCTCAAAAAATCATTTATTACAGAAATAAGTTGAATGTAAATCACAGAAAATGATTTGAAATTCTTTGAAAAAATAAACATTTAAAGCATTTTCTTGAGAAGAGATCGTTAGTTATTTCGTAACAACTATTTAAAAGACAAAACTTTTCTATTCGAGTAGAAGAAGAAATGATTTAACTTTGAAATTAATGATGAGATAAGGAAAAGATTTTTTCAACAGAGAATTCAAGTATTTCCGCAATTATTTTCATCTTGGAATTAGTTTCACCGAATCGATAGCATTAAGTCGAATGATTTGGTCGAAAAAACAATAGTAATTAGATTTGTGATCAAAATTCACATCAAATGATGTATTTGTTTGAGTAAAGACACACCAAATGCCAAACACTTAGGAATTATTTGAACTTTATTTGAGTTAAACCACAAATATATCGTTTATTCAAATTATGGTAAGAATTGGAAGCATAAGATATGGAAGTGTTGTTCAAATAATTGATATGAAATTCTGTTTGAATTGAAGACACGATTAGCTGCGCCGAAGTCAAGACTCTTATCTAAAGCAAAACTTTTTGAACTGGTTTTCAAGTCTGCGGGAAATCGATTGACTGTTCAGCTGCTGAGCACTAGTTGCTCACCACTGCCTATCAGTGCTCACCACTGCTCTCCACCGCTCATCATAACAATACGAGAGGACTCACTCCCAATAGGCTACCAATTGTTCGAGACTTGCGCTTCGACTTGGAGTTCATATTTTCGAAATACGATGAAAGCGCTGACACTTTCCTCAAATCCAATGTTAAGAAATTCAATGAATTGAGAATTTATTCGCCAAAAGTGGACAAAACGAAAAATGCAATTATTGTTGTCATAACTACAATCTAATAGTCATTATAGTGACACTTCACGTACCATCCATTCCTTCTCCACTCCCGATAAATAGATTTAATTAAACTCTCAGACAATTCTTCCAGAGATCCAAATTGAAATTAAATTGTCATTAGATATAAATTAAGTGATATTTTGAACATTAAGTAAACTGAGAGCTTAAAAGTTGAAACTCAATAATTCAATTGAAATTCTTTGCAGTTTAATAATTAAAAATGTTTTCATAAAATTCCTTTACTTTTATTCATTTTTTTACTCAATTTAAAGGCTTATTTGGAATTTAAAACGAATGCATTATATACTCTGTATTATGTTTTTTAAAACCACCAAGATTGTGATGCATTTTCTACATTCTGGAAGAATTTCAAATCAATCAAAATTGCTGTAAATTTTAAACCATTATATTCTTCTTTGTAAATCTCAGCCATATTGTGAAAGCAAATCAATTGCTCTCAATGTTAGTATACATCCCTTAACTCCCCTTAAACATAACCACCCCTTAATTCATATGAATACTTTACACAACAAATTAGGTCTAAATTACTGCTAGAATATAATAATGAGGACAAAATGATTACCATCTGTTTTGGTGCTTATATTTTCAATTTTCTCATGAATATAAAGCGTAACACATTTTTAATTAATAAGAAACTCAAAACGTTTTAAAAAGAAGTTTAAGAGATTAGTGAAGACGTGATTTCAGTTCATTAATCAATAATTTATTCCTAATATTCTTATACAACATTTGAATGCATTAATGTCTTATAAATTTGTTGTCACTAATGATCGACTAAAGACTATGAGCTCTAATCGCTTCAAATCACGACATTAATGAAGCACTAAATGAAAATCACACTTAAAATTCATTTATATAATTGGAATTCTGTTAAACTCTGTCAGATCTGTTCAATCCTAATGAAAGTAGAGAATACTGCTTAGTATGTTACCAAGATACTTATGTCTGATTCACTGCATTTAATTGAATACCGAATGAATGAATACCTTATTTGTATTGAGTTGAAAATATAAACGCAAACAAATTGTGATTTGATATATAAATCAGAGATCTTTGAGTATAAGGACTCACTTTTGTTCAATTCTTAATATAGTCTTCGGAGTCATTTTGTTTTGACTTAAATTTGATTTCATGAAAACAAAATGAGTTATGATTTTTAATTTACTTAAGTAAATATTAATAAATAATGAAAACACTCTTTTATAATTGAAAATATTTTTGGGTTCAATTCAATCATCTTTTCATAAATAATTAGAAACAAATGTCTTAGTAATATGTGCGAGAGATTTATTTAAGACAACCTGGAAGGATAAATATTCTCTATTTAAAGCAGTATTACCAAGACTTACCAAGACTATTACACATGTAGAAAGAATGGAAGAATAATTGATATGTTAGAATATAGCAGGATACTTCAAAAGTTAATGTCATCTCATATAACTTTATGGAAAAATTAAGAATTCCATCAGCACTAGTAATACTAGTGACTAAGATCGGTGTAGTGATAAAGGGGATATCTTGAATATATTTCATACCTTTGTAAATCTTATCTCAAACTTGGAGTTTATGTTTATAGAAATAAAGCGTTTTAAAAATACAATGGAGTTCACAAATCTTTAAAAAATGATGTTGATACAATA
Source organism: Ceratozetes gracilis (assembly GCA_034694965.1). Taxonomy (NCBI): domain Eukaryota; kingdom Metazoa; phylum Arthropoda; class Arachnida; order Sarcoptiformes; family Ceratozetidae; genus Ceratozetes; species Ceratozetes gracilis. Next base: position 9,479 of record JAQIWF010000900.1, read on the forward strand.
TCCACCCCTCAGGAATAATTTAAGCTTCATAATGTGTTCTTATCCATGTTAGCAATATAAATTAAAGTCAGTTTATAATTTAACTCTATTAAAATATTCTGTGAATTGGTTTGACATTTGAATTTTTAGGATTTGTGTTTAATTGAAGTCAAATATTTGATTACTAATTAATGTACTAATGATATGTTAACTCTCAACTCAATTATTAAAAGTTGCGGAAAAGTGCAAGATAACATTACACGGATTGGCTTTAAGTTTATCCATCAAAAACAAAATCGATTGGTATGTCGTCAACTGTGAACTCAATTGCGATAACCGGCGGCGAAGACTTATTTGTCTTTTACATTAATGATCACAAACTTTCACTTCACAAATGCATTTCATTCAAAATACAGACTATTTCGGATCATTTATTTCTGGGTTAATAAGAAAATGAAACTCATATACGAAGAAAAGTGAAAGAATCGAGAAATAAAAAAAAATTATAGAATTAATCGGATTTTTTCGTATGACTGAGAAGTTTTATTCAAAAGATTTTACGACTTTTGTAATGATTTCTGGATTTCATGGATTTAATCATATTTTTTGTTTGAGGTTTTAGTAAAGAACTGTCTTTTATTGAATAAATTTTATTGCAGTCGTTATGAAATTATATTATACGTCAAAAGTCAGTTCAAGATATCTGTTCTTGTAATTAGCTTCCAGTGGTTATAGACTTATTTTTCCTTTTTTTTTTGCTCATTTAAACATTGAGCCTGGATGAGATTTCCAAATTGGAATTTGTTCCCATGAAACCCAAATAAAACTAATATAAATCAATAATTGGAGCATAACTTTTATATGCCCTTCCATTGCAAAGGTTGATATTTGTTGCGTGATATACAGTAAAGGATGTTTTAATTTAGCTAGATAGCTCTCTTTTATTTCTTAAGTGACGTCAAGTCGTGAAGAGTAGTTCATGATAAACATTTTTCTGATATAAGTAGAAAGTTGAACATGCATATAATTTGTATAGAGGAATAATTTATTTAATGTTTTAGTTAATTTGTTTTACGTTTTTAAAAAGAAGTTGATCAATCACAATTGAGAAATGGCCAACATTACATTCTTGCTACATTTTCAAATTCTTTAAATTACATATTTAAAAGTAATATGATAATAGAGAATGCCCATTGCAATATCCTTAATTTGACTTAAAGCTTTCATGAGTAAAACAGATTTAAAACACTTTAACTTGACTTAAATAAGCCAAAGAAAAATTGTTATCACTTAAGAATTTGACAAATGCCAAGAAGAATCTTATGATGAGAGATACCGCCTTCTAGTGCCTTATATCTAATTTACTCCAACACTTGTATCAACAGATCAAAGTTAAATCATAAATATTTTTTGCTCTAATTATAAGCATTTAATCAAATTTATTTTGATAAGATATTGTTACTAGCATAATATTCACATTTAGAGTGGTCATTTTCAAAATGCAAATTCAGTTAATTTAAAAGATGAAAAGATTTATAGGAGTGCCATCCGATGGCGCTATTGTTTGCTTGAAATACAAATCTCGGCACAAACGCAAAGAATCTGGTTTTTCCCTGATACAGATCACCATTCATTGCAGGTTGAAATTACAGCTAAACAGATATATTAATTCAATTCATTCTCTGATATAAACCTTAAGAATATACACAAAAAGAACAATAAATTCATTTGAAGTCAATATTTACTTGACTTTCAAAGAGAAGTTGTTTTGATAACTTAAGTGTATTTCAAAAGCATCTTATACAAACTCTTCTATGCCCTTGATATTTTTAGGAGAGTAAGTATCAAATAAATAAATGTTATCCTGTAGGAAATTTATCTGATTTATTTGAATTACATATAAAATCCAAAGACTTTTGTTGTTTTTGTATCGTTGAAACATATCCTGAGAATAAATATTTGTTGTTATTGTTGCAACTTGATAATTCTTTCAAGGCTACGAAAGATTTAGAAACCTACCCGCATAAAATTGAAATTTACCCCTTGTTTTGGATTAAATTTGAATAATGTTTAATTTTAGGACGAGTTGTTGACCGAAATATTTAGTATTGAAGTACTAAAGAAGCAAGCAAATATCTTCGATTTAAATGACTTCTTTAAGTCAAGAGTCGAATCTTATTTTCTACTGATTTGCATGAGTTAGATATGTGTGAATGGTCTAAATGTATAATATTGACCAAGAGCACATATATGTATGCAAATTGCAATGAAGACTATTCAAGGATTGCATAAATTTAACTAATGATTGAAAGCTTCCGAATAAGTCAAATGACAATTAATGTGAAGTCAATTGTGTTGATAGAGATATCGACATCCTTTACATGGATTGCCATTCCTGCGAATGGAAACTGCCCAGGGAAACTCTCCATCATAGCTATCATTGCCTCCAACCACTTTGGACGTCCTAATGATCTGCTGTCTTCCACATCCTGGTGCTCTGCTATGGACTCCGGCACTGGTCAGTGAATACAAGAGCAGTACTAATAGGACGAAGAGCATAATAGTGATGGCAGTGATAACTGACGATACAAATGATTCTCATTATTGTCATCACAAGTGAACACTATTTATATACTTATATATTAACACATGAGAGTCGTTGCCAGTGCTGTGCCAGTGGTGGTGTCTTGTTGTCAAAGAGAGTCCCACTAACCTCATTATAACCTCATTTCCCTCATTATATAACACTATTTGAAAGCGATTCTGAAGACTGAGAGTGGAATCACTGCTCACTTATGTCTCTCTCTCTTATGTTATGTTAACGTTTGGCTCATTCACTGCCAAAACCGCTTTCACAGTCAAAATAGTATACATTTCTATAAATATATCTTTTATTTCTCTCTCTCTCTTTCTTAACGTTTAGTCTTTGGGCTCAACCAGAAGTTCAAGTGCTCTCAGATCCACCACAAGAGCTCTGAAACTAAAAACTTCAATTATATGCAGTTTTCCCACTAATTGTAATGACCTTTCGATGGATCAAAAAACTACTATTTTTATGCATACATTGATTGCAGTCATGTTTTCTAAACTCAAACAAAAATAAAAGGGTTTCCAAATCCTCTTCTCGTCTAATATAAAGTTATTATTATCCGAAAGTTATTTCACTTTATATTTATATTTATTCACCTTTTTATTCACCCAAATATCATATACTCAACACAAACCTTAATTAACCCCTAAGTGAACAGATTTTCACTCCAAAGAGAGTGTGATATGAGAGTGAAATATATACACACTATATGTGTGACAATAATATTACATTTGCTTTAAATACTCAAATTATATAACATTTAAATGATAATATTTATGTCTTATTTCCGTAATTGTATTGTTTTGGACTGGAAATAGACTAAAATCCTGTTTGAGAGCTATTTTCCGATCAATTGTTAGAAAATACAATGAATTCCTAACTGCAAAATAAATGATATTTTAAGAAATATTTTGTGTAAAATTGACTCTTCACTCCTCACTGTTCACTCCAGTGATGACTTCACTGCTTTGATAACTTCACTGTTAGTCTCATTCACCACATTATTAATCAATATATGAAGCGATGCTACAAATAGTGATAACACGCTATTTATATCCCTTTATTAAAGAGATAATTATTCCCATTATATAAATGTTATTCTTTAGATGTTTTGCTTCATTTAATTGTATTTTAAGTGCACTGTGGGGCGAGGGATAGGCATTGACTTGTGCTGACTTGCATTGACTCGTATTAACTCCATGTGAAAGCAAACGTAAGCCTCGCTTTGGATGACATCAACAGTAGAAACGGTAGTTCACTATATCTCAGAAATAATGCTTTTTATTGATTCGACGAAAAAGTAAATTACATTAGAGTCCTATTCAAAGCTTTTCCTATTATTGCCACGAACCAAACTACTTTGCTAGATAACATTCAAATTATTTGCTACAATCAAACAATCAATCTTGAAGTTGCACAGGGCAAATTTATATTGAAATATTGCCAAAATTGATTATTTAAGGCAACACTTTTAACATCAATTTTTCAAGAAACGACGCAAACGTTAATCTTTTATTATTGACATGTTTTCCATGGAATAGAGTCCAAACCTATCGTTCATTTGTCTGATGGAAAGTGAACTCTAACTGACGAGGAATACAAAGTATGCAAAGATAGTGAAATCGATCGCTTCTAACCATTTGTGACTCGATTTTTAATTATGCTTTCATTTTAATTATTAATATTATACTTAAATTATTAAATGTTCAGCGATTCAAACGATTCAAATCAAAATTCAGTTCAAATTTTGTGTAGAATTTAGAGTTTATTATTCATAGAATCGTAATATCTGTGAAATCTTTCTTCGATAGACTGACCGAACATTTTATTCAATGAATATTTTATTATTTCAAAGCTTTTGAAAACAAACAGAATATTAAACATAAAGAATATTAAATTCTGACAGTTTTGTTGGTATATAAGAAACATTTTATTTTTGTATTTCAAATTTCCTGAGCTTTTCTTTTGCACTTTGGATACATCAAAACATACATAGACTCCAATATTTGGCTAAATTTGCTTCAATAATGTTTGGTCAGCACTGAAATCGATTTACATTCAAAATTCAAGACAAAAAAAAAGATTAAAGTTTTGTATCGGAATCACTGCTTTTGATTTGGTTTGTATTCACATTGGATTCTATTGTTTGACTAAAATTGAAAATTCATAAAATACAATGAATTCCTAACTGCAAAATAAATGATATTTTAAAGGAATATATGCCTAAATTTGACTCTTCACTCCTTTTATGACTTTACTCCTCTCTTGACATCACTGTTCACCACATTATTAATCAATATATGACACAATCACAACATTTTTCATATGATTGGTATAACTCATTGTGGCTCTAATTTTCTTCCGGGTACCTCATTAAAGGTCTTTTCTAAATTAAGTCGGAGCATTTGATTTAATCCCTGAGCCCCTGACCACTGTAATGCCATATGTGAACCCTGACATTTCATGCAATGTACTAAATTCTGTCCTCTATTCCTAACGTTCATCGACAGCATTAAACGTAAAGACTAGTATTTGAAAGTGTATAATGAGCATGCTCAAAGGTCAATTCTCGATATGAATGAAAATGCTCAAGTTCATTCACTTAAATGATGTGACTTAAAGTGACATTAAATAACTCCACAATAAAACTTCTAAATTTAATAATAAAGCAAAACAATAAATTCTCCTTGATACAGATAAAACTAGTACAAATATTTTATTCGCAAAATTAGCTTAAATTCTCTAAAAATAATGTAATGATAATTTGAATTTATTTTGAATCATCAATCT
>JAQIWF010000901.1:0-14837 GCA_034694965.1 Ceratozetes gracilis
CTCTCTCTCTCTCTCTCTCTTTCTCTCTCTCTCTTCTCACTCTCCCTCTCTCTCTCTCTCACGTAAAGAAAAAGAATACATATTTTGCTTAAAGTGAGACAAATAGATAATTACAGGGAAAGTAAAATCATTCTAACAGTTAATGAACAGAGTTTTGCTTAAGACTCCAATTTCTCAAAACAAGAATATCAAAGAAATGAAAAACAATTTTACAGTTTATGACTGCATTTCAATTATATGCATAAGGAATACCTGGAAATATGCGAACAATCAATAGCTTCTGTTATTAATTATAAACTAATAAAATGTTTACATCTTTCAGTTTTTCAGTGAATTTTGAGAATTACATTAAATATGTGAAATGCGACCAAATTTGAGGACTCAATCGTTTGACAAAGTAGGTCAGCATTAGATGCAAATACTTCGGGGCATTTCAATACAGATATGGGTTCTGCTGGAGATGGCCAAGGGGGTATAGCCCCAATATTAATCAATATTTGTACATGGTGGGACCCCACCCCCAATAAATTATCATCTTTAAGACCCCACTCCTCTCAAAATTCTTTTGGTAAACTTAAGCTCACATTAAATACCATATTATGTCCCATATTAAAGAGGAATATATTATTTTATTTAAAATGATTACAATTTTTATTTTCCTCTGCAGTCCAACCCTTTTCTAAAAATTGACTCGTCTGATCCCTCAAGATAGACGACCCTGGACATCTAAGCTTGGCACATACTTTCTTATAAGACATTCACTCTTTGTATTTAATGTGACTCTCTTCAGTCCAATCACTTATATCTCTCCACTCAATACTTAGAAATTTATTTCTGAAATTTAGAGCAGATTTTAAGTTTTATTGAGAGTCAAAAGAAAGTTAAAGAAAGTGATTGAATGCATCAAATGAAATGAAATGAAATATATGGGAAACCTTGTGAATGATATATCCTTGCTAATTATGAGATGATAATTATGGGCTTTTCAACAAAAAAGTGTTTTTGAATTATAATTCATATGAATTGATGATTCAGCGATGAATTATAAATGAAATTATATTTAAAGTCATAGCTCTGATTCAGGGATGGATAAACTCAGCGCCAATAGGGAGGGGGTTTTCCAAAATTGACTTGACAGATCAAGTATTTGTCCCTAGATATAATGTTAAATTTTCACTCTGCGACAGGAGGGGGGGGGGCAATTTTCGGCAACAGGGAGGAGATTATTAGTAAACCCTTCGCTTATCCCTGCTCTGATTTCAACAAATGCATGGATTTTTAATCCCCATCATTGATAGAAAATTATATTCACTTGGTTTTCAAGAATATTTACTTTATAACTGAAATTTCGTGCCTTCACTCAAAGATTGTATTTCGTTATCAACTAATGACTTATCAAACATTCAATTAATTGATTCAAAAACCTATTCTTTTATAAGTTGTGATTAAGTTTTTAATATTCAATGAGGACTGCATTCACATAGAAAATATTAAATCAAAATTTTTCAAATCATGTCTTGAGAATGGAATGGAAATCCTTCGCACAAATCTCGATAACCGTATAAATTTGCGATTTGTAATTGTAATACATTTTAACACTAAATGAGAGGAAAGTCTCAAAATTTTGAAAAAAATTCTTGAAAATAACCTCAAAGTAATTTCAAACAAATAAGTGTTTAATTAACTATAGATTATCTCAATTCTCAACGATATACCAAATTATGCATATCTTATGCAACCATTTCTGACATCTTAAGAATTTTATATCAATTTTAAACCATAGTTTGAGGCGATCCTCAACTTGAGGGGTGAGGAGTAATCCATTTTAGTATTATTGTAATATTGTAGGTATTTTCGGATAAATCCGGTTTTCTCCTAATATTAGACTCTATGTCAAAGTGTAGTGAAAGTTGCAGTGAAAGTATTTATCAAAATCTTTGTGACAGGCGATTTTGGTCCCCCCCCCTCCCCTCCCTTTGGCTAACTTATTCCAAACAAATTGAACCTTATAAGAATTAAAATCAGAGATGTGCAGACGGGCGCCGATAGTAGGTAATGGAGAGGGTTTTTCCCAAAATTTATTAATACTCTCGACAGATATAGTATCAGTCCATAGATGTAATGTTAAACATTTTAATTGAACAGGGAAAGGGGGTCAACATTTTATTGAAAGAAGGGTTTGGACTGTCCCTCCCTTGCTTATGACTGATTTAAATTCAATTAAAAAATGATTAAAATCATATAAAATATTCATAAACTGAGGCATAGATTTTGTTTTTATGGGGAAATACATCTCTTTTTACAAACTTTAATCTAATTTCTCTAAGAGTCATATAAAATAGTGTGAAATTATGTATATAAATCATTGAAAAGGACCTACCTCTTTGCGAATTCCGGGCAAAATGATGAGAAAAGCGATGAAAAGAGTGCTAAAAGTTATATAAATTAAAACATTGCGCACATCCTCTACTGCTGGGGTCCGGTTCGGTGAAGTATATAATACTGGGCCGCCGTTATCACGAAAGGCGTCGAACCATCCGAACTGATTAGATGTCATATTAGTTGACCACTGGATTCACTGAATTCAATATTAAAAGCAATTCGTTTCATAAGTTCTCAAAAATCATTGAAGAAAAACATTTTTTGCAGAAAAAGTGATCACAAAAACAAATATTTTGCGAGACTTAACATAACATATGATTTGTCAGAATATTGGCATTTGTTAGCTCTGGTCTCTCAGCTCTTTTGCTTCACTCTCTTCGCTCTACTGTCGCACTCAAAGTCAATACGACAGGTATTGCAATGCGAGGCAATGCTATACTGGTTTGAGAGACGGGCCGGTCGTTCCCCTTGACGTCACACTCAAGTTTGCCGAGAAGTTGGCCGAAAACTACTACTCCCTCTAACTGTTTTGATCTGGGATACAATCAATGGATTTTCTATTATTCTTGGATTAAATCAGGGTGATCCAAGCTCTTTGCAGATAGGAGGGATCAAGGGAATTTTGCCAAGGTTTTATCAAAACCTAGATACAACCATTATCTGCCCATAAACTTAATGTTACATTTTCCCCCCAAATTAGGTGGAATTTCCCACATTCTTCGGCAATTTGGTGATTTTTGGTTGATTCACCCTTGGATAACCCTTAATTAAACCTATCATCAAATGTGAAATTTCTCTCAAATTATAGATAAGCATCTCTTCTCTCAAACATGTATTTCAAGGAATTGTCTGAAAATTAAAAAAAGACTTTCTTTTACTTTCCCTAAAAGATGGCCAAAGGGGGGTCTAAATGGTCGTACAATTTAAAATTATAAGTATCGCAAAATAACCATTGTGGAATTTTTAAAAACTTTGACCTAGAATAAAGTTGAAAAGAGGAGACTACCCAAAGTCCAACTATCTCAAGGAATATTTTGGAAACCCCCTGAGCTTGGAGAAATTTGAACGTTAAGTTTGTGAGCAGATACTAAATCTGTCGGAGTTTTGACACTTTGTGTCCAAAACCCCACTCTGATCCTCCTGAGCTTCAAGAGATTGGGTAACCCTGACTAGGAATGGGTTAAAACTTTTTATTAAGACAAATATATTACTTGTTTCACGAAATTATGGATTCAAATCACAAGTTTGGATGAAAACAATACAATCAAAAGTATATTAATTGAATCTGCAATCAATGGCTAACAGATTAGAATCTGATCAGTCATTTCAGTTCTTGAGATTTAAAGCCTTCAAATTGAGGACAAATGAAAATTGTGTTCTCAAATGAAAAGTGAAGGCAATCCCATCTCGCGTTCACTCATTCAAACATAATTTTGTGTCAATTTTCAAGAACTGATTGGAATTTGGTTCATATGAATGAGGAGTTAGCAAGGGAGAGGGTAAATCAATATCCCCCTCTTCATTGTGAAAAATGTTGAAAAAACCACCGAGTAAAATTTGACATTACTTCTATAGATAGGTCTTTGGAGCAAATTTGGAGATAATCCTTTCGATAACCCCTCACTTTCGGTGTTCTCAGCTTGTTCTTATAAGTAGGGACTGGATAAAGGGTTGGTATTATTTATATTTGTGAATACCATTTGAGATCAGAGGCTGGTGAAAATATACACCAAGAGTGAAAATAGTTTTATCCTCTCTTCATCCCCTCTGAGGTTAGAGTTTGATGGCTACACCTTATAACGAGATAACTATTTAATCCAAATCCTATTTAAATTAATTACAATTTTATTTTAATGAATACTTGAATTACAGACAATAATATAGTAAATCATTAAAAATTTATTTCAATTAATAACTCCTAAACTACTAATTACTGCAAACAAATAATTTATTGATAACTAATTTATTCATTCATTCAATAATATTATATTATTTTAGTTTTGTTTCATTTGATTGAAAACTCATTTGCAAAAGACTTAATTTAAATTCAATTCGTTTGAAAAGTTATTAAACTCCAGAATTTTTACCCTTCACTCACATTATAGGCATTGACTCCAAAGACACTATTCTTTTACCTTCATTAAAATTAAAAGGGTGTTCACCAAAAGGAGTGCTTCCTTTTTATTGAAGCGTTCAAAGTGTCACCAAATAAAGTAATGTCCAATAATATCATATAATGTTCCCATTATTTAATCTCTTGGATTCCCTTGAGTTTAAGGATATTAATTAACTTAAGTGGTGTACAAGGGTGCCCAGCCCTAAATCTTTTATTCCTGATAATTTTTGAAATACATCCTTGTCTTTTAGATAAAAGGAATGAGCAAATTGTTAGATACTATTTGTAATTTAGATAATATGTAATTTAGATAATATAATTCAAGGATGTGATAGATCCTCTGTTCCAAGTGTGGGATGTTATTAAAGCATTTTATCAACATTGATTTAACTCAGAACCCTTCCGTATCCTTGGTTTATTGAATTTGGCCAAAAATGTCATATTCCTAATAATTTGTTGGCATTTTAAATATTAATTGAAAGCAAGGTATTTGTCAAATTCTCGTTTTGACTATTAAGAGGTCCCCGCTCCAAAAATGCCAGAGAACTTTGAGGTTGGGGACCTTGATCATTATTACAAATAAGTATTTTATGATTTTCCATAATAGGCTTTTTTGACGATAATTGAAACCTGAGGTGTAAGACCTCATCTCATTAATTTTATGGTCGAATTTGTCAGTGACAGGGTTAGGCATTAAGAAATGTAATAGGTCACGCAAATATTTTAATAGAAATACTAACCCCAAGAAGTTTCCGGCTCAATTTCTATTTAACAACTCCTGGGGTCTTCGGAACCTTTTTATAATGACAATGTTCTGGTGCCTAATCAATTCAACCAGTATAGATTTATGTATATTTAGATGACGACCTTGTCGTGAGCTTAAGATCCAGGGGTACATATCGTGCCTTTTTTGCGAAATGGAATACCAAATAAGTTTTGATTTATTACTTCATTCAGTTTCTGTCGATGAACTTCAAATCTCTCATTAAAAAAGTACTTTATTAGGCCATAAACAAAGAAGTTTTAACCTGGTGCACCCTATGAGGGCTGTCTGGACAGCACAGACTCAGCTTTATGGCTTTTGACCGCACTTATCAGATAAATGTCTCAGATGTTGACCCGATAAGGGCTTATTCCGAGTCAATTAACTAGCATTCAGAATATTTTATCGTAACACTAGTCCTCAGTTTATTGGCTTTTCTGATTGATCATGCTCTCTATCTTGACTGACAACAACTTTTTGGGAAATTTTGCGAAAACTCGTCCGTTTTTACATCAGTTTATACACGTTTGTTTACTTTTTATGCTAATGAAAATGGGTGTCCCCAAGGTTCCTCTTTAATTTTATTTATTTACCAAGCTACTTCTTTAAATCCATTAAATGAATATCTTTTTTTATTTAACTTAAGAATAGTGATCAATAATTGAAACTAGAACATTATAATTTTACTTCAATTGATTTAAAAATGAATTGACATCTTTGTTATAATTTCTCATTTGGGAAATGCCATCAACCTGTCCTCAAGTGTGTTTATCGCTACTTCATCTTGATATATTCACCATTGACTATATAAAAGTAGATATAAATCACTATATTTGCTTTCTCTTAAGTTCAGTTATCTTGGTCAAGGATAATTAAGGTCTCTGACCTATAGATATTCTTTCTAAGACTTTTGTTAAATTATATTAATAATAATAATATTATTATTATTAATCATGATGGTAAAATATGGTTGACCAGGCTCTTCAACCTCAAAGAGAAGTACCAAAATCTTGACAGATCTACTTTCTGTTAACAGAAGTAACACTTTTCAAAACTTAGGGGGGTTTCAAATGAGGTTTTGACAAATAATTTTTGATCAACCATGATAACAGTCAAGCAAAAGTTTAAATAGTTTAAACTCAGGTTATGAACCTACGAGCCATCTATGGGCGGATATTTGCCCGCATAGTAACAACTTTTTTGACAGTTCGATAAATCCTTGCTCATTTCAATGGCAAATATCACAATCAAATGTCATAACAAAAATTATGTTGAATTTGAATGATAGAGATTTTTAAAATATTCAGCATAACTAATACCATATATCTGATGACTTAATTGAGAAAATCCCAGTAATGCTGTCCATTATTTCAACAATTATTTGTAAGAATTGAATTCTTTTATAAATTACATCATTTTTTCTCTATATTTAATGAAAGAAAACAAAATATCGGTATTACTATTAGTAAAGACCTTTTTATGTCGTTATTGTAATTCTTCACACATTCCTCATTATACCGTTTGCCCCTAATAAACGCATCGAAGCAATTATTTTGTGTTAATATTCTGTGATAGCCAAGGGAGTATATAGTTTTGAGCTCTATAGCAACTCCTTGAGTTTTTTTTAAAAGTCCTTACTATCCTTCTATGGACAGACAGATTATAATTATCACAAAATTCAGGTTTATACTTAATTATTCATATTGCATCTGGGCAGACTATCTCTCTACATCTGTTCACCCTTGGACATCAGCATGTATTCAATTTTATCATTTATTTCACTTTCATTGTTATCATTTGAATTAGAAATTCTAATAAGTATTTCGATAAATAATTAAACAGCATTTCATAAGAATATTGGTTATCAAGGTCCAAATGAATCTTACATGCAATATATCATTCAATTAATGGTTAATTTACAAATTTCTGTTTGATTTGAATCGAGTTACTATTAAATTTGACAAATCTATGCATCAATTGGGCACTAAATCAACGTCTGAGGCATAAACAAAATTTTGACAAATTCTGAATATTTTTGTTTATGTCTTTCGATTAATATTCAATTTGAATGAATTATTCTTTTGGCAAAATGAATGAGTTGCCCCTGGTTGTTCTTTAGGTAAAAGAACTGAAAATTGCGTTAAACAAGCAAAACAAAGACAAAGAAAAGTAGTTATATTTCAAATAATAAGGATATCAATGAATATAAAGAACAGGTTCTGAAAGCAAAGTCTCGGTGATTACCCGCCGGTCCTAAATCAGAGATAACCACTTTCTCTAAAAAATTTGATCTCAAAAAAGGCTGAATTCAGTGATAGTTTAGATACAGATTACAAGAACTGAATATTAATGACATTTTCTACTGAATGACACTTCAATTTATAATCTTCGAAATAAAAGCAATTATGAGTTTTATCTTTCATTTGAGACCAAAGACTTTCCGAACAGATTCTCCAAAAAAATTACTATATTTTTGTTCTTTCATTTAATCTCATGATATATCAGTCCAATAATCAAATGGAAAATACATTTATAAACATTTTCTCGTCTATTGACCCAAAATTTGGGAGCGAGTTATATAAAGTTTAGAAAAATGTGCTATTTCTTGCCTTGATCAACCCATACTGTTTCTGATAAATTAATTGAATTAAGAGAGCGTTCGTTAACTCTTTCACAGAGAAATTGCAACTTTTTTTCAACACTAATAAAAAGAGTATCACATTTTGATACTCTCTCATAGGAATCCAATTAATTTGAAAAGCTCAACATTTCATCATGAACCTTTTAATTTATGTTTGTGTAGTTAAATGCATTACAGCTCACTCGATAACTATGTGCATAATTAAGGTTTGGAGTGCTTTCCCTTTCCTATCATTACAAACATTACCGGTAATGCATAGCAAACATATTGTTGAGAACCGCACCCATTCTTATAAGGCGTTGTCAATTCCTAGACTCAATTCCAAGAATAATTGACACTCGCATTCATATTCCTTTGACCGAGAGGTCAGTAATCCAGGTGAACTCGTACTTAAAAGGTAAAAGACCAGGAAAATTGATTTTTGAACCCTTTTGACATCAAAATAAATTTGACTTAAAAGATGAGATTTTAAAAAGAAAGTGAAGTTTCTGTTACTAAGGATTCATTTGACATAAGAAATACATTTAAACCCATTTATAAAAATGACGCCAAATATGAATAAATTAAACTATTATTCATTTAAAATTTGAAACATAGAGGTTTTGTGAAAATGTTGACAGCAAGCAAAAAACAAATAGATAAACGAGAGAATCAGATTAATCTAAGATAAATATTTTACTCACATTAATGTTAATGTTGTGGATCACCTTGGGCTCGGATTTTCTCTTTTCAATCTAATCTTTGTTTTACAAAATATTTACACAAATTTTTGATAAAATACTAATAATTACGGCAACCGATTGTTTGCAGGGAATGAGAGTTAATCTTCGGATTAGATCTTTGAGATGTTGCGAAAGCAAACGTGGTTTGAGCCCAAGTCGTGAGTTCCGTAATTATTCCCAACGTTGGAAAGTTTGAGTTGAGAGCCCACTCCACTCTCTAAACAATTAAGTGACGTAATCAAAGTCTGTGCGACTAATCCAATGGAGAAACTCTATTCCGAGTCATGAATTAAGTGATAAACTTTTTTCTGGACTTCGAGATAAAAATAGAAATTCTGTTTTCCCGACGATTGTCTTAATTCAATCTTAAAGGAGGAGAAACGCCCAACCATTTCAACACTGGATTACATCATTTACTCAAATACGTACAAATCTTTATGCCTTACATTTCAATGAAATTAAATTTATTGAATTTTATTATGACATTAAAGGATAATCGTATTCATGATTGACATCAATGATGTTTTTACACGAATTGACATTAAAGTAAATGTAACCAAAAAATTCTGTAATTACCGGAAAGTAATAATAAAAATTCTGATAAAAACTTTTATATCACCAAATAATCACATTTAAAAAAGTTACCAGAGTTTAAATAATCTCCATTTGCATAAAACAAGCAAGATTATCTCCACTTAAATTCCATCACATTTCACTTTTTTTCATTGACTAACTTTTCCATTAAATCATTTATAATATCTGATGGAAGAGCTGTCAAAAAGCCTCAATTCATATGATTCATAGAGAAATTAATTGTCTATTGTAATTGAGCTTGGTTGCTTTACTCTATTGTAGACCAATAAGTGGAATGCAATGAATGCAAACATGATTTTCAATTAATATCTTTGAGAGTGTATTCCATTTGTGAAGGCAATAGCCGTCGGCTTAGCTGTCAATTAACCGAAAATCATTTATTTTACAGTTAACTGAAACCAATCCCTATTCATATCTATTACTATAATTTAAACAAATGTCCACGAGTATAAAGTGTGAATTTTAAATATAGAAATCAAACCATTCATTTGAAGGTCTAATAAATAAACAAAACTGTTGGCTTGGAGTAAATTACCTTGATAAAGCATTCAATGTTTTGTGCCATAATTTTTACCTTACTTTTATTTCCGCATTTATCTTATGTTAATTTAAAAATAAGAAAATATGGTTTTGTGAACCAAATTACATTCCAATACATTTTGTTGAATTAAATCCATTAAAATAATAAAGATTTTAACTAAATATTTAAAACCATTTACTTTTACTTAGTTTCAAGTATAACGATAACAATGATGGCCACAGCTTCCAATCCTTGGGAGGATAGGGTGGGATTGAAGGCACATATCTTCGTGTGCGTAATTAGAACTACGAATTAACCGCAATTTTAGTCATGTCAATGAAATCTCTCCTAGGGCATTTACTCCACCATTTTCAGGATCTTAAGTAATTGATGTGTCTAAAGGCTCTCTATCAGCATCACTCAGCATTTGTAAACTAAACAATAAGACAGGTCATTTGTAATGAAATTGATTCTCTATTTGTTTATAAAATAAGTATCTCTTCACAAGAGATAAGGGATGAACACGATGTCGACGGGAGAATCAAAGAGGTACATTTTCCCATAAATCTCGAACGATCTAGTCTCTGCCCATCAAGGTAATGTTAGATTTTTACAGCTGTAGAAGTCCTAAATGTTTTCATGTTAATTGTGATTCATCTAATGAATGTCAGTTTTGTAATTTAGGAAATATGTGTTATTGCTAGAACATGTGATGTTTATGTGATTCACTTGTTATTCTTGCATAATTCCAAAGTCTATAAATTGATTGTCAACCGATACTCTATAGCTCAGTCTCTCTAATGTTCAGTCCCTGACTCTGTCTCTCAATTATATGTTTTATAACTTTTGTTGTTAACTAAATCATTGCTGAAATAAAATCAATTTAATTTGACCAAGAACACTTCACTATCTCTTCAATATAACCAGAATTGTTTGTAATGTACAATGTTATAAATTGAATAACAATCGTATGTCAATCGCTCAGTTCTGATCTCACGGATCACTGACATGTTTGTAATGTGTGCACACTTGTAATCTTGGTCAATGTTTCAATAAATGTGTTTCAAACCAATTTCTATGTCAACACTATATCCCAGTAAAAACATCAAATAACTTATGAATTATAAACAATTTAGCAATTTTACTAGATAATTGTAAAGAATTATTTAGCAAAATGAAGAGATTTGTTAAACAATTTAAACGAAGAAATAGAAAAAGATAAAATCACAATTTGTCCAACTTAAATGTAAAACTTTTTAGAAAAATTTAAAAACACATTAATTTGTGAATTGATTGAATTTTTTGCGGTAGTTGACCAAATAAAAAAGTGTTACCACTCTGGTAAACACCTTTGTAACCACTAGTATAATTATAAATCTTCAAGTCAAAAATCCAAATCTCATTTTCTTAAAAATTATTTTATATTATTATTATTTGTATAGGGTGGTGCAAAAAATTACCGGTTTCTATTGTAGGGTTTATGCCATCTTAGGGTTAATTCATCCAAAAAGTGATAAATTGACAAATCACCAAATCTATTAACAAAACTGGATAGTATACATCAAGATAAATTTAATGATCTATAACTTGATGTTTTAGGCCTATTAGTTGTGATATAATATGACTTTAAAGTTTGATTTAAAAAATAAAAATAATGCAATCATTTTCCACTTTGGCTCATAAGTTATGAGTCATAACACTACAATCTTATGTTCGAGCACCCGATTAAGTTCCCTTGTTATTAGATTTGGTGATTTATCAATTTATCTCTTTTCAGGGGGTTACCCTCAGATGGCCTAAACTCTACAATAGAGACCGGATTCCTTTTGCACCACATTGTATATATTCTGTCAAAGATGGTTACTAATGTGGTGACCTGCACACCCGGGTGGCTATATTTTCTTAGTTGGTCGATTACCGCCAAAATTAGTGGTTACCGGTACCACCCTGGTTGTTGCAAATTTTTAGTTGGTTTTAGGGCTTAAGTGCTTATAACCTGGCTTGGTGGTTAATTATAAGATGTAAAAAGATAAAACCTCTATTTTGTCAAAAGTTCCGCCCATTAGTAATATATTGCTAATTAATAAATCAAATTATCTCTATGTTACACCCTAGAGGTGTATACTTTGTAGAAAAATCAATTTAAATTAATTTGATATTCATTATATTTTAGATAAAAACAAGTTCACACCCATGCTACAATTTTATAAATACTGATAAATGTTATATTTAATTTATTTTATTCAAACATGGTGAATCTAAAATTTAAACGAGCAATTAATGTGTTCGTAAATTGTTCTAAAAAGTTTTACTTTTTTGTTGGGCAAAATGTGGTTTTATCTCTATCTAATCTAATTACCTTGTTTAAATTAGCTATTAAAAATATTAAACTTAAACTAACATTGGTATTTCAAAAACAGTATTTTCTATGGTTTGTGAAGTTATTGTGTTTTTTATTGTTATTCTATAACGCGATTCAATTGACGGCAGAATATTTGGGTTTTGCTTATAATTATAAACTTATTGTTACCCAAAGTAAACAAGGAATTCATTTCCCAGACGTTAGTATCTGTACTGAAAATAATGTTTACTTTGAAAAACAAAAAATACTTGAATTGTTCAACAAAAATGAAAAAGTTAAGCAGCAATATAAAATTTTTGAATACAGCAACCAGGACATAATGGACGATAATAAAAAACTCTCCCATGTTAATAATTTCATCCGATTTGTTCATAATAGTTTTAGTTTTAATGAAATACTAAATCATACCATTAACCCAGAATTTATTCATTGTTTTGGCCAAGTTCACTATTCTAATGATAAAAATTACACCATAATTAATAATTGCTCGGAGAGTTTTAACGTGGTAGAAAATTTATTTGTAAACCAAGACTTCGGTATTTGTTATAAACTTCGGCCAAAGAATCGCAATATTTATCTAAAAGAAGACGATTTCATACAAATTACACTTAAGGTTGAAAATATTATGAAGTTTTGGGATCCCGTTAATTGGGGTCCGCCCACACAATTCATTGTAATGGATGAGGACAATCACAATGAATTACATGATTTGAATTCGGTCCTCATACTTGAAGGTAGATTTGTGAAGGCAGAAATAAAAATTAGAAAAACATCGATACGATCACTATCAACACCTTATATGGACTATTGTACAAACCAAGGTAATTTGTTTCTGTTAATAAAGAGTTGATAAATATATTTGTTTGAGGTGGAAGATATAGAGTTGTCAAACATTTTAAATTAGCTGGATTCAATAAATAGTGTAAAACTACCCAGTTGGCAGAAATTTTAAAAGGGATATGAATTAACTTTAATTTTAAAGAATATTTAATATTTACTATTATTGAAAAAAGCATGGTCAGCCATAGGGGGTATTTGCAAAAACTTCTCTGAGCTTTAGTTGAGTATAAAATCTATTTTGAGTATAAAATTTTATCCGGATATTGTGTATATACAAAATGAAATTTTTTTTGCAACCATGTTAAAAATTAATTGCCATTTTACTTACTTCTTAAACCCTTCCAAAAATTTTTTCATTATTTACTTTTCACTCCATAAAAAATTGTAATTATAAATTTTTAAATACCAAGCTCATTTATCATGAAGTGAATGCTATTATGAATGCATTGAATCACAATATCAAAAACAAATGAATTGTATTCCGAATCCATTTATTGACAAAAATTTTATTTTATTTAATTTGAGAGAAAAATCGCATAATATTTGTGAAAATAACACACATTTGAAAATCAATTATAAAGAATGTAAACATAATTGCAAAAGAAGTTGTGAGCTGGATACATTTTATACAGTACTTGATAATCATCATTTTCTAGATATTAGTGATAGAATATTGATTATTAATCGAACAAATATTCAGGAAATGATTTATCAAGCAGAAGGAAAAGAAAGTTTTATTGATTTGTTTACAAATATCGGGGGTTTATTTGGACTGTGGTTTGGGCTGTCGTTCATAGATATGAGTCTAATATTTAAAATCTGTGCAAAACATTTGAAGCAATTACTGATATTATTATTACACATTAAAGTACTTCAATTCCTTTCAAAATTAAATAGATTAATTGTAAGTATTCAAGATATAAATTGGAAACGAGCAATAACCTTTGTAACCCTACCTGGATTATTATACCAAATATGCATTTTATTGTATTGTTATCTTCAATTCCAAATCGAAATATCCTATGAAATACAAGATTATAAATTGAATGATAAAGATAAGATTTCGATTAATGATTACCCAGCAATAACAATTTGCAACGAAAATGATTTTAAAAATTTTTATCGCCAGGATAATTACGATTTATTTCAAATGAAGTGTCTTTGTAGTTCTCCAAAAGATTTAAATTCTCCAAGAGAAAATGTAACTTTAAAATGTCATTGGACTAATGATTCTAGGACAGAGAAATTTGATGATAAATCAAGAGAAATTAATTTTACATCAAAATATAACATGGGTAAACTAATGGAATGTTACAATTGTATTAATTCTTCACATGATAGTTATTATGATTATATCACGAAATTTCTTTTAAAAAATTTAAATTCTGATAATATTGATGAATATATGAAAAATAAATTGGAAATGGATAACAAGAATAAAAGTATCATGCAAACATTACTAAATTTGGATATTTATAAAAATATTTATGAATGTAAACCAAAAGATCAAAACATTGATCAAAACATTGATTGCAATCAATTGAAATCAACGGTAAAAATCTTATCTCCTTTTGGCAAATGTCACACTTACTTATCAGGACAGTATTTGCTTGATAGTAATCTTATGACTAGTGCAATTGTTATAACTGAACCTAAAAGGAAATATAGTTGCATTGATTTACATAAATATTTACCCATAAAATTTGTAATTCATCCTAGTAATTCTTGGCCTATTCATGAAGAGAATCCTATTTATTTAAACAATGAACAAAGTACCTTTTTTAAAAATTATATCGTGACTATTAGTAAACATGAATTCAATAAACTGCCCAAACCTTACGAAACTGATTGTCATAACTATGGAGAGAGTAATCGATTTCAATGTTTGAATGATTGC
>JAQIWF010000902.1:0-14836 GCA_034694965.1 Ceratozetes gracilis
CAAAGATGCGACATAAGTCATAGTCCGCGCGACAGATATAAGCAAAGGTGAGACAGTCTTATGAATTTATGTGTATTAAAAAGTGCATTGCTAGAAGTTTTTCATCTATATAGTTAATTAAAAATAAATCCTGGTGTAAATATCAGTCAATAATCAACAAAATATTTTCTTTACAAATAACCCTAAGAGTTGGTTACATATCTGCAAAACTAGATGTAAAATGTAGTAATTTATGTGAAACATCTATGTACATTTACGTATGCATTGTATTCAATGAGTTTCAACTAAATTTTGACCTTGGTGTTCTCTGATAATATTTTAAATTCCAATAAAAAGCTACACATTATTAATATTTAAACTTTTTTGAAGTCCATTGAATTCAATTAAAACTGAGTATTAAAATAAGTTGAAATTAGATTGTGTGTAAAAGTTGATTGTGTGTAAAAGTGATCCTGATAACTTCATAAAAGTAATACTTTCTAATATTTGATTCATTTTTGCCAAATTATATGTGATTTTAAATGCCTTTGAAGTACTTCGAGAATATTTGTGCCATAATTTAGAATATTTTGATTAATTTTAGAGTTTTTGACAAATTTAAAAATTTCGAAATTTCATAATTGCTTTTCTTGTCGAGTAATCGAGTAATTGATTAATTGAGAGCTTGTGACTGAGCCCTGAGCTAAGTTGCAATTCCTCACTAGAGTTATAATTAAACAAACATTTGACTGAAAATCCTTCACAAAACAAATCGAAATATTAATAATTATTACAAAATTGAAGCCAAAATAGTTGAGTGAAATAAATGATTCTCACATCTAATGATTAGTTGAGGAGTAGTGCCATAAGGGATATGCTTTTGCACTTTTTGAGCCCATAAAGAGCTGATTGAGTAGATGTGCAGTCATTTGTAGTGAGGGGACGACTTGACTCACAACTAATGAAATTGTACCTGTTGTGAGACCGGGAAGAATTCATACAATTTCTATTTAAAACTGGAAAATGTGTTTTGTATTAAAATCGGTCAAAATTGACGTCAATAGCAATGAGATTATCGGCACTAAAATGTGAACACCAATACAAGACTGACGAGTGCTGTGATAGCCTCCGCTCCCTTCTATCGATGTTTCTATAGAGTCTCCAATATATCAATTGATTTGTGATAAATACTCTTTGAGTTACATTTCAACCAAATCTTATTAATTCATGAAACGGATCCTTGAAATGAGTGTCCGATCGTATTAAGAATAACTCGTTTTATGTTATATTAAGAATCAATTGTTTGCAGACCTGATGTCGTCAAAGCAAACCTTCTATTCAACAGTTACTCAATGATTATAAACAATAATAATTATAATAATCAAAATAATGATTGTTTTTCAATCATTTTAACCAAAATCGATAACAAACGTGTGTTAAAATTAATAGCAAATTGAAAATTGTTTTATCATTGAATTCTGTGTTTATCTAACGCCAGACTGAGTGCCTATCAGAGTGCCTATCAATTACCCACTAATTGTTATTCAATAGTCGTGTAATGAAAAGTCTGAACAAAACTTTGATTTAGAACTTAAACGCAAATTGAATGCAAAAATGTTAACAGAAAATAGTGTTAACAGTGAGAGTATATTGCGATCAATTAGACAAAGGATACGAAATGATTTGTGGCACTTCATTGAAAGAAAGACAACTATTTCACCCGACATGAGATTTGATTTACTCATTAATTCATCAGTTGTTGACTTCTTTTCGGTGAGTTAATTAGAATTTGACTCTTTCCTCGTCATATAACTCCTGACTACTTATTACTACTATTGGTTACTCTATTTGTGTTTTGATGTGTTTTTGCTGCAATTTGTGCTGCAATTTATGCACTTATCGAAAGAAGATATGAATAAATAGGATAACTATCTTAAGATCTTATTTCAATTTACGTAAATGCTATTTATGTCTCAAAGTGTTTGTCGAGGCTTTCATATGTTTGAGGTTTAAGTTTCAATAACTTCTTCTTTGAATATTGAATGAGTTATTGAGGAATCATTTGGAGGCAAAGAATCTGAGCTGAAAACAAACGCAACTATTGCTAAGAGATTGAGTCACAGCTTTATTACAGTCAGACCTCAAGTATAAAGAAAAGCAAAAAAAACTCAAAACACGTTTTTTGATTTGTTTAAAATTTCTAATTTAATTCAATGACGTTCTTTAGTTAGCATTAGGGCTAAGGGCTCGGCTCTAATGGTTGTGTGCGAACATGACATGAGTCAGGTAGACCGTCAGTTCCGTTTATATACCTGCGCTGCCAGTCCAGCCTCAGTCTCAGAATAAATGCTTCGGAACTCACGGTTTGTTCTTCATTTGACTTAAGAAACTGCTCCTCAAAAGACGTGTTTCTGCTCACGACTGGAGAGATTGAACTCAACAAACAAACACTTAATAAATGCCCTCCCAATCAATGCTCAGCCAATTTGGAAAACTTTTCCGTCGCTTAACGAATATTTTTCCTTTCAATAGTTGATTTCAACACATCATTAAATCACTTGTTTTTTGTTTTAAATATTAATTTATTTATTTTTGTCTATTATTTATTGAATTAATTATAATTATTTAAACACATGTTGTGTTAAAACCACTACAAACTGAGTTGACTTATTCCAAGTGAAATGAAGCTAAAAAACAGTGCTATTATTTCCAAACGCTATTTCAATGATTATTCCATGAAGTTTTCAAATAAACTATTAAATAACTTGAGTTCTAATTATGGGAATTTTGTCAAAACCGTAAGTTTCATAACATTTGTCTATTTTATTACAAAACTTGTATTTTAAGAAAACAATCGAAGAATTTTGAAATAATTTTTTTGACTTAATTTGCTTTCAATTGGAAATATTTCAATAAAAGGACACTTTTGTAGTAATAATTTATAATAACCTTTTCATATGAGTCTGCAATCGGTTTGACGTCATTTGGAAAAAAGTTTTATTTTAATTGAATTTTATATCTATTGTTAATAATAGTTGAATAGAAGGACAAGAGTTTGAAATGTTGTTAACGAATCTATTTTATTGTCTGATAGGCCGCCAGTGAGACAGAGATCGCTGAAGAGTCGAAGAGTGCGAACCTAAACACTGCAAACACCAAAACACCGCAAATATCTGCGGCGAAGTCCCGATGGAAGCAATTGGCCAAAAGTGCTTTCCTAAGGAACTTACATAAGACAACTCAGTCCCCGACAAATCATGTGAACAATAGTGACGCCAAACATACAAATCATACAAATGGTGTCATTACTAAAGATCTCCAAAAAGAGAACAGTGTTTCAGACAATGAGTGCTCCGATAAGGAACTGACTTTACTCGAGTTGTTAGCTTTAAAATCGCTTGAGTTGAGCGCACCCGCCAGTGATGTCATACTAAAGAGTCGATCTTCCAATTGGGTGCAGTTGTCCGGTCACGAGGACTCGTTTGCATTGGCCGGACCCGGAACTATCTGGAAGAAGAGATCAACCGATGACACAGAAGTGCGCGCATACGAAGCACTAATGCATGACTCCATGTCGGAAATGGTTCCAAAGTTCTTCAGAGATGTCACTTACAAAGGAGACAACTTCATCGAAATGGAAGACCTCTTATATGAGTTCAAAGACGCTGCTATAATGGACATAAAGATGGGGAGCCGCACATTCCTTGAGTCAGAGGTCCAGAATTGTAAAGCCAGACACGACCTCTACGAGAAAATGATTAAGATCAATCCCAACGCTCCCACCGATGAGGAACACCAACAAAAAGCTGTAACCAAACTAACATATATGAAGTTCAGAGAAGAGCTCAGCTCCTCATCTAATCTGGGCTTCAGAATAGAAGGCTTTAAAGTAAGTCATTTCCCTTTTCTTTTATTAAAATCATTTTTAACCCCTTTTATTCTGTTAGGCGGGGGAAGACCTACAGCTCTGTAAAGACCTTAAACTGGTTAAACAAAGAGAAGAAGTGAAGGCAACACTCAAAGCCTTTTTGATGGGTAAGAATCGGGTACGCCTTCAGCTCATCGATCGACTCAAACAACTGGTGCAGAGATTCGAGAAGTCAGAGTTCTTTCGCACTCATGAAGTGATTGGCAGCTCTTTACTTATCATTCATAATGGAAAGACGGCTGGGGTTTGGATGATTGACTTTGCAAAGACTGTGCCACTGCCAGAGGAATGTGTTATTGACCACAAATCTCAATGGACTTTAGGCAATCATGAGGACGGATACCTCTTCGGACTCAATAACCTGATCGATATATTAGACGATTGTAAAGACGTCTAACACTTAGTAATAATTCAAATGTAATGTAACGACCAATGGGTCTGCTCTTAGAAAAAGTAGGAAACCTTCTGAAAGACTTGTGCCAAAAATGATCACTTCATTGAATAGGGAATCGATTTGTAAATAATTTATTACATGATTTCACTTTTATTATGTATTTTGCATCAAAACATTGTATCGATTAATAAATTAATGAAATTATTATGAAATCAATACAACTATTAAATGATTCGATGAATACTAAATAAAATTGAGTCAAATATATATCGAAAATGGATTCAACTAAGGATATATTCAACCAGGGGTAGCCATAGGGGGGGGGGGTAAACGCGGATACCCCCTGAGGTTTGAGATTTTTCCCAAATACCCCCTGAGGTTTTGAAAACCTTAACACTACGCCTATGGACAAGCACTAGGTCTGTCAAGATTTTTTGGCCTCAGGGGGAGGGGGTAAACCCCCCCTCAACTTCGAGTTGGATGGCTACTCCTGGTTAGAACCAAAAATTAGTTTTCATAGATCAGCACTAAGTTCTGATCTTGGACAAACCGAGTAAGAATAAAATAAAAGTTGAGGGCTGTGTAAATCATAAAATATCTAAGATGTGATTTCCAGTATATGCAAGATCCTTTACTTTTTTTAATATTAGATAGGAGATTCAGTATCTGTGTAATTCCCATTTTAGTTTATTGTGTAGTAAATTACTACTAGTAATCCTCCAGGATTATTTTTCAATAGCAATGCTTAAGATTACTTGATAAACCTTTGAGGAATTATTGCAAGTTTACTTAACCATTGACATGTTAGAATGTTAAGCTAGGTTTATTTATGAAGGGTTTTAGTTTGAGATGAAACAAATTTTGGCAAGGTATTATCTCGCCGAATAAAAAGTTAACCCTGACTTCAAATCAAATCTAATGACATTTTTTAGGGAAAGTAGTATTCTTTTCAATTCTAAAACCATTTTTATGTTTTCCATTTGATCTCAACTTTGAAATTCAAATGTCCATAAAGTTGTCGATAAAGTGCAGGGGATTTGTTCTGAGAATCCATTTACGAAATGTGAATATTAACTCAAAATACAAAAATAAATCTTAAAAAATTCAGACATTTATATTCCAGAGAGAGAATACAATATCACTTAAAGTAGACTGGGTCATCCCTTTCCCATCAGTTTCCCTTCCTCTTCAGTTTTTCAAAGAGCCGAAAATTTTTGTTTTTAATTGGATCGTGTTAAAGCAATCTAATTCTTACATTTCTTTTGTAATTGCCGGAAGAAATTCAAAGTGCTTTAGTATAAATCTTATAATTGCACCATTAAGAATATTTCATATCACTAATTTCATTTACTCAAGTCTTTAACTTGCCTTAAGCATTTGGCAAGTTTATAAGAAGTTGACAAGATAAAACCTTAAAGAGATTCTTACAACAATTGCAAGCATGGTAAAATAAATTGTTATTGTCTTGTAAATAAAGAATAAGAGAGATATTTGATTTATTCACAATGCATTAGATGGACAATTCGTAATAAAATTAGCTTGTTAACTCAATTTTGAGTCAAATATCAAATTTTCTGTAGGAATACTTTTCTTGAAGTAAATTGAAGTAAATGTTAGACTTCTTAATACAAATAAAAAGACTTTCAAATGAAGTTATCGTTTATTGAGTTTCATTTGACTAAACAATTTTGCTCTTGCTTATTTGAATAAATCTGATTTTGAGATAATCGAGATTTATTTGTACAGAAAAACGAATGACACAAATATTCAAAAGTGTTTTCATTAGTAATGAACAGAAAATAAGCGATTGATTTGTTAGAAGTGTTTTGCAGTTATCCTCATCAGAGCGCAGGTTTCCTATCTGTTCAGAGTTGGTATATACTCAGGACTGGCAGTGAAAAGTTAGCACAGCACTGATGGTCTTGCAATTGTTATGATGTGTATCTCAAATAAACTCTTGAGTAAAAATAAAAGTGAATTGAGTTTAATAATTGTGTATTAATTGTATTGAAAGTAATTGATTGCAAAGAGTTAGCTGAACAATGGAGGAGGAGCTCACTGATGAAGAGCTAGAACAATTCCACAAATTCATTGCTAATATGACTTATGAAGAGATTCTTTTAACTTTTAATATAAAGCCCGAGGAACTCATAGATCCGAACAAATGGATCCGGACTACATTTATCAGTTGTATTTATGCCATAATAGTTTTAGTCTCCTTTTTTGGTAATCTTCTCGTAGTATTTGTGTGTCTGAAGAACATAACCAAAACCAATGCTCTCATACTATCCCTCTCTACCTCTGACCTACTGATGACAGTTTTTAACATACCCTTCAATGTGGTCCGGCTCCTTAAAGAGGAATGGCCTTTCGGTAGAGTCATGTGCATAACTGTTCCGTTCGTGCAGGTAATGGTTGTCTACGTGTCCTCATTCACAATGGCAGTGATAGCCTACTATCGGTGGCGTTGTGTCACTTCCCTCAACAACGCCTCCTCCACATCAATGCGGCCGATAATTATCACAATTGTGATTATTTGGGGCCTATCGGCTCTCATGGCATATCCCCCATCACTGTATAATGACCAAGTAACAGTGAGGACCTACCGAGAGTTTGTCAGATGTCGGCCAACATACCCAAAGAAGTCCAAATACAACATACCTTTCCTATTGAGTCTGGAAATATTTCTGACACAATATTTGATTCCACTCTCGCTATCGATTATAATGTATATTAAGATCGGAAAAGTCATCTCAAGACAGGGAAAGATCATTAATCTGAGAGGTCTGTAGTAATACATATCTATTAACCCTTTTTTTGCTTTTTTATTACATCTGTTCAGTAATTTTGTCGTCGATTTCATGATATTTATTTTACGCCTAAATTTTCATCGAGTTATCAGATAATAGACATGACTGACAGTTATATGACTACTCCTTCTGTTTGAGAATAAATACGCCAAGTTCAATGTAAATAATCTCAATTTTGAAACTAATTTTTAATAAATTAATTTTATATTAAATTATTTAAACGAAACTTTTTGTAAATATTGTTTTATTGATAAACTTTTCGTTAAGCGGTTTTGTTGCCATTAATTCATTGTTCAATCATTTGTTATTCCTTTCAGTTTTACTCTATAGCCATAGGAACTGATCACTTATCACAAGGAAATGGAAAACAGTTTTATAATCCATTTCTAGTGATTTCAAAAATCCCTTTAAAGGTATATATAATTTGAAGACATATAGAGGTAACTAACAATTTAAACAATTTTACATAAGAAGCACTTTTTTCAATCAAATGAAGAAATTTCTATAAGTTTAAGAGCCATAATGAAAAGTTAACAAGGTGAATACTATATAATCAAATTTATTCGAAAGACAAATTCTGTTTGGTGTACAAAAAGGGGCAAATTAAAACCAAGGTGGGTAGTCGAGTAGGTGGAGAGGTGGCTAAATAAGTATTAAATTTTAAAACGATTTCATAGTTGTGTTCAAAAACTAACCTGGTGCTTAACTCTAAAAAAATTGTAATAATTCTATAAAATTTAGACGAAATTGACAAAAATTAGATATAATAGAGATATCATATTAGAGTGAAATCACTTTAATTTGGATCTCAAAAACTAGTCTTAAAAACCTGACGTAAAAAACCGGTGGCGTCCAATTCCCACACTATGATTTCCCATATTTTTTATTCTCAAGACATTTCACCAAGATAAACTCTCAATTGTTTGTTTAAATTCTTATATACAAATAGATCATGGAATCATCTAACAAATATATTTTAGAATTTAAAAAATTTGATCTAGGTAGTTAGAAAATTCAATTTAAATAAGAGTGGTATTATAAGGATTTGTTATTTCGATTTCTAATTATCCAGATAAAAAGGTATTAAATAAAAAGGTGCTCCTTGTGTGTAAAAAGTTTGAACAAAAAATTCTAAGTTTATCTTGATGAAAATGCTTTTGGAATAAACTTTGTTTATGAAAAGTGCGGGAATTGGTAGTGTGATCCGGTAAAAACTCATTAACTAATTGTTAGGCCATTGAATCCACAGTTCAAACAAATGCAAAGTTAGATCAAATTACAGTGATTTTACTGCAATCAAAGAATCTCTAAAATATGCATTAAATGCATTCTCAGTGAAAACTTTTGATTTTAGATGACTAGAATTTGCAACACTTATATGCATATAATTTTAAAGATTTGCCCCCTTCTGACCAATGCTGACCCTTTCGTTTTAGTTTCACACAATATTGATAAATGAGTAGATATCTTACAATATCTTGGTAGTTCAGAATCTTTTATAAACCTGGTAATGACAGCAAATTGTTTCCATTGAGGACAAACTTATTTTACGTCTAATAAATTATGAATTATAGGAGAAAGTTATATGAATTGCAACAAAAACTGTTTAATTGCGATCAGTTCCTATAGAAGTGGTGTTTATTTCGGATTACTTCTCATATTATATAATATTATCATAAAATGTGTATAAAGTCTTTCATATATTGCATCAGAATTTGTTAAAACTTAATCTCCAAACCATTAAACTGAATTCATTGGAAACTTCTTTGTTTAAACTTCTCCAGACATAGAATTCAGTTAACAAAGAGTTGTATAGACTTGTTATGATTGATTCTCCAGAGAAAATAATGTAATGTAAAATTTTTCACCTAGTACGTATTCAGAACGTAAAATTCATCAAAATCAAATGAAAAGGCCCACGGGTATAATACGGTATTCCTTATATTATTAATGCAATAGACGGACTAATGCTCTTGTTTGCTATTGATATTTAAACCTAATGCTGTAAACAAGTAATGAGCAAGGTAGTAAGACAAAACACTCTCCCTATCACTAAAAATTTAGAAATACTAGATGGTGGTGGGTCGAAATTTTAATATTTAAACTTTTAACAGCTTACAATTTAAAAATTAACATCTGCGTCTATTTGAAAAGATAAATTAGGTGGGCCAGTATCAAAATCCCCAGGTCATCATTTGCCCCACTATAATTGCCCCCTAAACTAACTTAACTTACCTGAACCTAAACTAATAAACATAACCTAGCATTTACTATCCTAGTCTTAATTAAGCTGATGATTTAATGGGTCAAATGTGTGTGAAACTGTGGGAAATGTCAATTACATAACGAGTCAATAGATGGCACTTAAATACAACACAACTTATGTTTTTGCGCTAAAATGCAAATCAAGTGAAAGCAGACAATGTTTTGAGACATTTATTTGGACAGAATTTGTGACAAATTGATGACCAATTCAGAGATGAGTCAACACTTTCCTCAGTTTTGTTGTGATTTTGTGGCCAATAATAGTTTGGATGAGAATTGCTTTGAAAGCGATTCATATCTGAGACAAAACCAATTGAAATGGTATTGAAGTCAAGAGATTCACAATTTTTAAAACCATTTATTTTGAAGGCTTTTGGAGACAAACGATAATTATTACAATCATTGGACTAATAATCAAACGATTCATTTGTTTGGTTTAGACCTCAACTTAAATGACCTCAACTCAAGTCAAGTGAGAATTGTCTTCACTTTTGTGAAGTGAGTCTTATTTTCTGTCTTCTATTCAAAACTAATCTCTTATTTGTGTTCAAAGAAAAACATTAAATGAATTGCGAACCGATTTGATGACAAGAAGTGGAAGTAATAGAAATGTCTTGGATTCTGATTGTTGTCATCTTCGGAATAGTGTCACCACTTTTCTGGCTCTTCTTAGAAGACGTTTATTTGAGATTTGCATTCAATGCAAACCAATTGTCTGTCAAATGGAGTCAAAGAATACATTTTGTATATCAGTTATCCAACAAATGAAAGGATTACTGCTATTTGTGGGCCGACTCTCGCAGATCAGACCCCAACTCATCCGTTTGGCCATCAGTAGTGACTCGAAGACATCGATTTACAATTATTTTCACTCATGTCTTGACATTTGGTGGACAGCCATCGAAGTTATGTATATTTTGGATCAAAACAAAGAAATCAATTCAAACAATTTGGCGCTAATTAAGGACCAAATATGTGGCCAACAGTTGTGTCCGCAAAGCATTCGATTAGTTTTGTTTGATTTGATTGTCTTTTCCGTCAATCGATTCAATGAAATGAAAACTTGGAATAAATACCACTCGATATCACTCTTCGACTGTTTGTGTGTCAAAGAACTCTATGTTTTGGTTCGACATATGTTTTGCGCCACAAATAAGTCTCTTATTAACGATTCGTATTTCGAACTCTTATTTTCGAGTTTAAACCTTTTGACGAATTGTGAGTCCAACCAATTCTACCCAATCAGTCACTACAAGACCATTGCTTTCGGCACACATTCATTAGAAGATCCTTCCCTTCACTTCATATGGTTTGTCACAAATATTGTCCAAACATTAAATTATGACATAAGCGGACAATTTAGTCAACCCCTGGCCTCACATTCAATTCCAACGCCTTTACTGAAAAGAATTACACAATTCTTAAGACAAAATGAGTCCAATTTTAGTGAAAAAGTTTCGGCAGTTATTATGTTTTGTTTAAATGGCAGCAAATTTTGGGCCCCAAACACTGATTTACTTCTACCGCTCACCGAATACTTTCTTAAGAATCTAAACAAATGCTATTTTAAAACCACTGAAGAATTGGCTTTCATTCCGGAATCGGGTACCAAATGGTATGAAATAGTGAATGAGATATCCAGTCATCAAAATAACACTTTTATAGAAAATAGTTTTCATTTATTTCTCACATTAATGAGTCAACAATTGGCGACAGTTTTCCAGAACTGTGAGCCCAAAGCAAAACTAAATAATTGGCAAAAATTTAAGGGAAAATTGTGTTCAAATCTACATTCAAATCGATTCAATAGTTTCAACGAAACCGCAGTTTTTAATTTGCTTTCAATTTATTTGGTTCTCATAAATACAAACCACGAAATTTGGACCGATTTTATTGATTTCATTCTTGACTCCAATTTGCGATTATTTAAGAGTAATGTTAATAATTCAGAGCTGGTCTTCAAATTCATATTTGCTTTGTTTCACATTAAACCCAATTCTTTTAGTGAACAAAAAATGAGTGCTTTTATTATTGAAACTTTTAGAGATTTATGCGAACAAAGTATTAAAACTCCGATTCTATTGTCTGTCATCACTTCCATTAGTGGAATGTTCGCCGAACAACAGAAGGAAAGGTCTGTCATCTCTTATAAAACAATATATTGCTTACAAATATATATTTATTTAATAGGATTTTATTCGATAATCACATCTTCTATGAGTTTATTGAAACCAATTTATCAGATTATAGTACTGTTGGAAGACTTTTCGAAGTAATAAACTCTTTTTGTGAGTCGTGTCCACATTTGTTCCACGAATTGATCGGACAAATGACCCGAACTATTGAATCGATTGAGAGAAAGCGAGGCGTCGGCACAGATTGCAAACTCAGGTTTCAAAGTGCTATCCATTAATGAAATGGTCATAAATTGTTGTATTATTTGCAGAAAAGCGTTACAAGACTTCGGGAATAAAAAACAAATGGATTCAAGAATTTGATATAAAATTAGCGCCAAATGTTTCAAAAAAATACTGTCTGTTATGTCATTGAAAACGTGAACTTAAAGCTCACTCTTTATAGTCATATATTTAAATCACTTTTTAATAAATCATAAAAATTTGATAACTTTTATATGATTTTAGTTAAACTAATAAACACTGAAATTGTTTTTTAATGCATTTTTAATAAACAAATTAATAGATATTTAATTAAAGAGTCAAATGAAAGACGTAATGAATGAATGATTGACTCAAAGACCGCATTGTTTTGATTGAAGTGATCCACACTTTGTTGTCTCAATTGGTTAAGCAGTTCCTCGCTTTGGTCACCGATTATCTCAACAGTTGAACATCCGGGTCAGTTCATTATCATTACAATTTGATACAATTTCTCATTTGATCACTGATTATATGACATGAATTGGGTTTAATCTTAATTCAAAAAATGATTGAAATATTTGTTATCACATTTCTATTGATCCGAAGAATGTCTTCAAAGTGTTTTCAATACTCTGAGGCTTAGAATTAAATTTATACTAAATTAAGGCATAAATTAAATGATTGAATCAAATGTGAATTAACTTAGATTTTAATAAAAGTCAATCAATTTTACACAAATGAAGAGTATTGGGTTGAGTAGAGTGTACAGATATTGCGAAAAAGCCATATTTCAACTCTACTCATTTCTAGGTTTATCAGATTTAAAAGTGACTAAAACTCAGAAAATGTTAAAACTTTGTAAGTGTTAAAAAAATGAGAAGGGTAGATAAACCTAGAAATGAGTAAAGTTGAAATATGGCTTTTTCGCAATATCTGTACTCAATATAATGTACTTGGTCTTCTGCTCAATAACATTGATTTTAATCTGTCTCTAATCATTGATAACATATTTGTCATTTGAGATGATTTTGATATTTAAGTTTTTATATCCGGTTATGTCTTGTCTTCGTCTGTCTATTAAATGGTCATTAAGTTGTCTGAAAACCGGCGAAAAGGCCTCAATGTTTGCCATTTTTGCCAATTTGTCGGAATAATCATAGAGTAAATGAGGACCCATTAGATGGGAATATTTTTCACTCCAACCCATGGAAGCTCTGAGTGAGAGGTCTTCTTCTGTTTGTCTCTCCATTTCTTCTTTCGACGGAAGTATTAATTCTTTTGTCAGACATTTAATGAAAAATAAAACCTAAATATAACAGAAAAATGAATATTTAAAATAGTGATCAATAGTTTAAAAACCTGCTGATGATAGAGTGGAAAGGGCACTATTCTGATAGGAATGGCCCAAATAGCCATCGATGGGTATGTCTCGTTCACTAAATGCAAGTAAATTCCTTCAACTCTTCCCCATTGGTTGACATTTATGGCACAACTTTTGTCGAGAAATGAGAAGTCGAAGTGATATCCCGTCGCGAATATAATTGAATTGATTTGCCGTCGGTTTCCGTTTTTAAACTCAACCTCTTTGTCAGTTATTTCTGTGATTTCACTCATTTCTTGTTTTAAGTTTTCGGGTAAATTGAGAAAAGGTTTAGCACTTCGATGGCATAAAACCACGTTTTTTGCCGTTTCTGACACTTCAATAGAAATATCAATACCAGAGGGTCCGCCTCCCAATACAAGAACATTTTGATCTCTGAATGGTTCGGGCACTCTATAGTCATGACTATGTATTACCCGTCCCCTGAAGTTTTGAATGCCTTTCAAATCTGATGGAACATTAGGTTTGGAATACCTTCCGTTGCAAACAAATATCGAGTCGTAAATCTTTTCTTTTATTTCATTACTTTTTATGTCTTTAATTAAAACTTTCCAAACATTTTCTATTCTTGAGATTTGTATTATCTGGTGATAGAACTAATGCTCCGATCAGTTATGGATTCAATTTATATAATGTCTTACTTTAATGTATTTAATTAAATGGAAATGTTTTGCATAGTCTTCCAAATACTCGAGAACTCGAGTGTGAGATACAAACGATTGCTCGCATTTGGAGCTAAAATCTTGAAATTGCATTAATTCCATCGGAAGGTTAGTCCTGTTTACAAACAATCCAATAACACAAATGTTAACTTTGCTAGTTCATTTATCTCTACTTTCAAGAGAGATTAATTGTAGTATTAAATAAAATTACATACATCTTAAATATATTTTGAGCCAGGGATGGCCAAGGTCGGTCGATCCTAGTGTAGGAGGTATTTTATCAAAATACCCTCTCCCCCTAGAATTTGAAAACTTGGACAGATCTAGTGCTTGTCATAGACGTAATGTTAAAATTATCAAAATCCTAGCGGGGAAGGGTATTTTGACTAGATCCCCCTTTGGCCAACCCTGTTTAATATTAATGACCAAGGTATACCTCATATTTTTGTAGAGACTTGTATGTATGGGAAGTCCATTATCATCGAAGCCGACTGAGTCGGTGTAGTTCCAAATGCCCCCAATCTTTGAGGTTTTCTCGTATACATCGAAATGGAATTGCGATTCTCTATCAGACAAATGTCGAGCCGCACATAAACCGGCGGCCCCGGCACCCACCACACACACTCTCTGCTTAACTAATCCACTTGCTGACATTTGCACTAATTAACCTTGCTTTTATTTAAGATCCAATATTTAGTGTTCTATTAAATGCCAAAAAAAACTTTTGAACCATTAAACTGATAAATAAGACTAAATGGATATAACTTTAATTTGAAGGACTTTAAGCCAACATTTATATGATGTTTATGTTATTTTTAAACAAAATGATTAATATTTTATCAAATGATGATAAAATCTCTTACACAGAATAGTATAGCTTTTAAATTATTTGACTAAAATGACTGATTCAATGATTCAACAATTTCTCCAATCAATGCATTAATAATTTCCTTAATTCAATGAATTTCTACCTATCGTTCACTTATTTCTTAATTTTTCACAAAAATAACTTTTATGAAAATTTAAGATTTAAAAATAT
>JAQIWF010000903.1:0-14805 GCA_034694965.1 Ceratozetes gracilis
CATTGCAACCAGGCCAATGTTGAAAAGTGCAATAATTTTTGAATTTGATAATCTTTGTTTGCTACTTTCATCAAGGTATTTTGGATCATTAAAAACTAAGATGTTATGAATAAATTTTGAGAAACTTTTACTGGGGGTAAACAGATTTTTCGAGTTAATCATATGCATTTCCAATTGAAATTTAACTAATAGAAAAAGGCAATGTTCCTGGTCATTCTAAACTCATAAATATCTCAATCGATGATTATTTGTCAAAAGTGTATAATTTGTTATTGAGTTTAGAGATTTTTTCGAAGATTTCTTTGAATTGAATTGAGTTCTCATCGTTTATATGCTTTTCATTTAGAATTTGATTCACTTTGATGTCAGTTTTGAAATTGTGGACCACTTTTTGTGTTTGACTCGTATTCTGTAATTTGTGAATGAGTTTGGAACTCACTTTTATTCTTCTTAAGTGTTCATTAGTGAGGGCACAGACTAACAAATTGGTGCCCATATATACGTATTCTGCAACCATTCCGACCATAATATTTGCTGTAATCTCTTTATACAAATCTTGGATTTAAACAAAATATAATTAATTTAAATAATTTTGTCCAAAACTGAGGGCTCAATGGGAAAGGCATACATCATTGCTGTAATTAAAACGGTTATTAAAATCCAAAGTGAATTTGAAATCAAGTAAACTGTGATTAATGTGAGATTCTGTTTGTAAACTCCATAAAAATATATTATAATCGGAATCAGATTAAATGTATTGAGAAATACAACCAAACTATATATTATGAACTCCTTGTCGTTCCAATCAATGAAGTGAAACATTAAATTCATTATAAATATAGATATAATCACCAAATTAATTGCCAGAAGAATGTATTGAAAGGACTGTAAGTTCTTAATCCAAAATTTGCTCAAAGATTGTGTTTTCTTTAATTCTATGCATTTCTTCTTTGTTTCACTCATTATTTATATTAAATTAAACTTCGATGTCTATTATAATTACAACTAAGTAATTCATTATTTATTTTTTGCTTGAGCTAAAAATCAGATGAAGTAATGATTTTGAAGTAGAAAAGCACTGAAATACTATTCAATAATCAATATAAAGCGCGAAATATTGGTTCGCATATAACTTGTAATTCATAACAACATACAATAGTAAAATAATAATAACTAGCTCGTAATAGAGTAAACACTATGGTTATTCATTATGCAAGAACAAATTTTTCCTGTCATAAATAATTTTGGAAAAGATGATGATTTATAGAAAAATAAGTACTACATCGACAGATTTCAAAGAGTTTGGGTGAAATATTCGGACAGAGATGAGTGCTCTAGATCAAATTTTATTTTTAAGCATTTAAAATATTTTGATGGCGAGTCTAATATGAATTTTTGATAAAAGTGTTAAAAGAATTTAAATGTGGGGACGAGTGAAGCGGTCGTCCAATTAATTCAATGCTTGATATTCTAATAAAGGGATTCAGTGACTGATTACTGGCTTTAATATTAACACGACATTGAAGTATAGATCTATAGTAGTGATGCCGAATACCAGTCATTCTTCGAGAGGGGGTTTAGGGTTTCTAAATCTTGCTTCTAATTCATAATTCCAACTTTTGATTGTGTGGACCCCCTTTAAATTGTTTAGACTAATGGTTACCCCTCGACATCTCTGATCTATTGCTGAGTGATGTGTGGAATAATTTGGAAAACATGTCCAGTGCTTAATGAATAGTATTGTTATTCCTGTTCACAAACTCTTTGTATGATTGCGATCACAGCGGAGATCAATATTGTGGGCGAAAATGCAGAGATTTATGCCGTATTGGGAACGAGTGATGAATGCGCTCTAAATATATTGGTTTTGTTTGTCTCGTATTAGTGTCTAATACTTAATATCAAACATTTATAAAATAAGTTATTAGTTGTGCATAAAATTGTTGGCTATAAAGGGAAGCCAACAACAAATGTAATGGTTTTGCCTAAAGTATGGCTATTAACCACAAGAACATACACTTTGATCGACGGGGAACTCATATAAGTAGTGTTTGGCTCATGAAGTGACTGCAAATTTCCGAGCGGTCAGTACTGAAAAGAGCGCATTTGCCGCATGTCTGACGTTCTCTACCACTGATGTCCTACAGTGTGATCACTGGATTCAAAGACTAAACATTAAGAATCGGAAGAATGCAGTGAAAGCTCGCATATAAGGCTCGATAGCTAACGGAGCGCGAAGTTTAGCCAACAATGACTAAGTCTATGACTCTCTGTGGGAATCATTATTTACTGCCATTTATATACACTTAATATTATGGCTAACGTGTAAACCATAGGAGTGTTGTTCATCAAAATGTTTACAATATTTTTGACATAAGTCTCGAACAAAGTCTCTATAAGAGAGACAATATGTTAGAAATGCGTTCATATTTTTAAGAACACATCAAATCACTTGCTTTTTGCGTTTGGGATCACTCTTTGCTTTAACCCCAAATCATTGTGTAATTAATTTTACTTTTTCACACAAAACCATAATTTGTCTGCTTTTGTGACAACTTGTCATTTCATGATTAAGTAATTCGAATAAAAAGAGATAAAAACTCATACAAAATGATAAATTACATCCAAGAGCACAACCTTTTTATGTCTCAACTCATTTTGAAACTATCATCGCATAACTAATTATAGGAAAAACAATTTTTTGCTTTTATTTTCATTGAGTTATTAACTCATTTCAAACATTAGGTAATTGAAAATTCTCTGCTTCAGCTCATCAACAATGTTTGTAATGGCCTAGCTCACTTTCTTCTCAATGTTTAAGCAATAGTAGGGAAATCACTTCTATATCAAACAATGGCCTTCCAATGATTTAAATGAATGTATAGACAAATACAAAATTTCTATACAAGTCTATACAAATGCTAAAATCAAAAGAACTTATCCACGTTGAGAGCTTGGTCATTATATTGATGTTGTGCGAGAATATGATTTTAGAAGTTTTATAAATAATTTGCTTGAATTTAAATGAAAGAAATCGCGTTTTTAGTATCAATTTTAGATCAAAAAATATAATTTTTAGCAAAATATTTGAAAATATTTATGAATTCAAAGTTATCTCGACTCGAATTTAGCATTAATTTCTGTAAATCAAAGACTTCTTAAAAGCGATAAACTAAATGAAATCAAAGACTCAGTGAACACAGTATTCAATAACTGATTGCGTGATTGCTTTCCAATTGATAACAACATTGAGTTGATGTGCACTCAGCCCTCAGATTGACAGTCAAATGCATGGCCACCACTGAAATGATTAGCCATTATATGAGATAACTATTCTATGTTTTGCTTATTTTTTGGTCAATTTTTGGTCCTTTTTGAAAATACATTTTGAATCGTGTTTTTTGCGAATAAACGTGTTTTTAACAAACTTTCGAAACGTGAGAAAAGTGTTAACAAATAAAGTGTTAAATAAAAGTATGTTTTCTATTGATTCAAATCATTTTCTTCACTACTTTGAAGTTTGAGAGTTTAAAAAGTGAACATTTGTGACAAAAAACATGACTGAAATGTGTCATAAATTCTTTTAGCAATTTGTCGCGCATTCAGTGGTGTGTGTGTGTGTGTGTGTGTGAGAGAGAGAGAGAGAGAGAGAGATGAGATTTGTTGACCAATTTTTTATTGAATGTGAGCTTAGAGTGAGTCTGATGTGGAGATTGAGGCGAATTTGCGACAAATGCAACAAATTTATGTCTGAGTAATGATTGACAGCCGTGTAATAACTTTTTGGATGTTAGAGTCGGGGCGAACACAGTTTACACAGAGTTAGGCCTCTGTGTGTCATATGATTGTCCTTTTTGTGAGACATGTGTGTATTTTATATTTTCTTAACACCGAATTGCATTCAATGTGTCGTATCTATAGATATACTTAAAGCCAATATAAAAAGAGAATCAGTTTTTTGTGTTGCAATCGGTATCGCAATAACAATATGTGATCTGAAATCTAAATCTAAAATACAGGTCTCTTTTGCTGTCCTTTTGCTTTCCTTTTGCTCTTTTTGTTCAGTTGTGTGAATAACGTATCAAAAAATGAAAAGTAAGACTAAATATAGTGATGTTTATAATAGAACTTCAATGCATTATAGCAGTGATGTTGTTGTGCGATGGCTGTGCTCTCAATGTGAGCCTTATCCTGCTTAAGAATCTCAATTGATTCAGAATGGGTTCATTGATTTTCCCATACAGTCAGTGCTTTGAAGCAAATCATAGTGTTGTAGCCTTTTGTGCAAAACTTTGTCAAACATAGCAAAAGACCCGTCTCTTCACTCACTGCTCAAACTCTGCCAAAGCTGTCAGATATTTGTAGACCAAACAACACATCAAAACTGTATTGCCTTCAGTGATGCCAAATCTGTAAAAGATCCTAATCTTATGGCAATATATCCAAACTATTTTCCGACTACTTATTCACACAATATTCACAAATCTATGATCCAAAAGGTATTCCTCTTTGAAGCGCACAGATGTGGAAAATGAATGGATAAATAGCACAACAAAATGTCTTAACGTTTAGTTCATTACATTTATTTGTTATTTATTGGAAACAGTCATCGAAGCCATTGCTTTGTATTATAAATGATTGAATGTTTTGTAACTTTAAATATTATCAAAATAATTATCAGGAAACTAAAGGAAAATCTAGAACAATTAAAATCACTCATAACATCGTAGACTACAAAGAATTTGATGTAATGAAAAGTTGAAACTTTGGTCAAATCGGGTCATTTCACGCTTTGATTTAATTATTCAAATATGTATTTGAAATGCAAAGCAGAGGAAATGTTAAATGAGATTAAAAGAGTGATTGACAGCTGAGGAACGGTTCTGAGAAGTTGTGAAAAGAAGCCAAAGTGACGAAAGATTAGTTTCCATAATCTCGTTGTGAATAGCAGTCGAAAAGTAGAGATTTGTAGTCCT
Source organism: Ceratozetes gracilis (assembly GCA_034694965.1). Lineage (NCBI taxonomy): Eukaryota > Metazoa > Arthropoda > Arachnida > Sarcoptiformes > Ceratozetidae > Ceratozetes > Ceratozetes gracilis. The sequence goes on from JAQIWF010000903.1 coordinate 4,977, forward strand.
TTCTAATGATGTTTAACAGAACGATATTATATCCGACAAACCCTAACCCAAACTCATATTCAATTGATTGTCGAATATATCGGTTAACATAAGTCCACAACTGGTTAGACACCGATTATTCCAAAACATATTCCATGAAAATCAGGGTCTTATTCATTCAATTCTTGGAATAAATTTCCAAATTATTTAATTTTTATTCTATGAACAAAATTATGTTATCCATGAAAGTAGCATGCGAAATTTGAGTAAAAAATTAACTAGTTAATTACGATATGACGTTACATTGAGTAGATCAATTAGTGGTAACCAAAGGGTTAAATAAGGGACTGTTAGCTGTCAAGTTTGGAGACAATATTAATGGAGAAATAATATGAGACCAAAAACGTATGCTTAGGATATGAGTATAGAATGTATGAAATGATGAGAACTGAGGGCTAATTGAATAAATTGAATGAATATTGAATGAGAAGACTATTATTGTTGAAGTGTTAACAAAATGATCGGACGATTCAAGTGATTCATCTGTGAGTTGAGGGCATAAGTCGTTTAATTTATTTGATTACTTCGGATACATATTCGGAGAAATGATTACAATTTAAAGGAATAAAAGGAATACATGAATGACTGAATGGGAATAAAATTGATGGGAAGTTAGCCATCAAGGCTTTGGTGAGAAATGAATGCCTTTTCTCGTATTGATTGCTAACATTGTATGCCTTAACGACACGCGACTTCTGAGTGCTTTTGAGCGATAATCTCCGCCCAAATCCATTAAAGGGGACAGAATGAGGGAAACCACTAAATTTTGATTAAGCATTATATGAAGCGAACACAACATAATTCATATCACAGCCGAAGAGTGTTTGTCGAAAAAGTATTAAACCATTTGATTGTGGATTTCATCCAAAAGCCAAATAGTCTTTTAGCCAAAGCCATGCCTTTGGGCTTCAGATGAAATCACAACTTCAACACCAATTGGCTTAACATTAAGAGTAAACTTTTCGTATCAAAACTATCGGCTAAAAAGTTTGAGAGCAATATATTTATCTTTTGGTAGAGCTCTGAATGACAACAGAGAATGCATTAGGACTGGTATAAAGTCAGCCATCGGCCCAACGGTCGCATCTTTCCATTTATTCGCTGGCATTTGTGACCTATTAGTTTAGGCCATACATCAACGGATAAAGTGCTTCAATATTTGTTTCTCTTAGGGTTAGCTCACACTTATGTCATTCACTCCATTTCTCCATTTTCTCGTTTAAGTCAATTCACTTCAAGTTTGAGCACTCATTCCCTTTAAAGCTCTTTCAATACATCTGACGGTCCTCTCTGTCTGACTCCCACCTGACTTCATGACTGCATCAGTGGATCACTTCATCACTTTATGGCTAAACTGATAGAAAGCCAGCGTTTAGCAAAAAAGTGGCTCCAAATTAAAGTGATGGCAGGAATGGCGTGTAAATAACGGTACCTCTATTGATATGTACGACAATACTAGCACTGGTAGAGCACCACCTTTTAGAACACAATCTCTCAATCATTCGCAAACTACCGAATAGATCCGATTCTGATGGAAGTCCTCCGGGAAATACTCTAACTTAGCTCAGATGCGAGAGAGAGAGAGAGAGAGAGAGAGAGAGAGAGAGAGAGAGAGAGAGAGAGAGAGAGTCTGACATTAACTAACCTCTCATCAAAACAATATTTGAACCCATTTAGGAATAATGCACTCAAACTGATGGACAGTCTCTTGTCTCTCATCTTCTATTAGCTTAATATGTAATCTATCATTCGATAACATATTGTGGGTCTTTTGTGTGCCCTTTCCTTCGTGTTTGTAAAAAACAGAAGATATAAGAAATTTAAATATTAGTTAATCTGAAGAAAAAACTTTAAGTTAAAGTATAAAGAATTTGAATGTTTTAAGAGTGCCGGTAGTAGTGATTAGACGGTATGCCTTTTGAGAGTTTTGTTCGTAAACAAGTTGTTGCCTAAAATCACTATAAGCCTAACAATACGACACTTGAGTTTTCTCTGGGCTGTGAATTGCCAGATATGATACCAGTGCTAAGTTGAGTACAGTTGAGACTACAGCTCCTACCAGAGCTCATTGGCACTATGGCTGTATTGCTGTTAGAATGTGTAGTATATGTAGACATCCATCGCCACTATTTGAGAGTTGAAGTGTTTTCCCCCAGAATTGGAAATGCATTCAATGCGTTGGCTTTAATGCATTTTCTGTGTTCTCGTTCTTCGTTGGACATGTCGTCTCATATGGAAGCCCTGCTCTCGTGGGTTTCAGGCTTAACATGGATTTTCACTATAGGTTAGGGCATATCTCTCTAATATTTTTACTTGTTTTGGGCTCAATGTTTAGAGGTTTAGGTAATTTTGAGAACTGTCGACATGTGTTGAATGTCGTCGAAGAGAACTACTCTAACATTTGCTTTGAGTCGTAAAACGAGACACTAGTAGTAAAAGATATATAACAAGCAAAATAGCGTTTCTCACCTCTTTCTACCTAATTCTCGCTCAGACAAAAAGCTCTGCTCTAATGTATTGCACACAACATCACAACATTGTATTTGAATCGTTACAAACCTATTACTCGGAGACAGAACAACAGCTCTATTGCATGTCGTGTCTCATATCATATATAAAATATTTGTTACAAAATCACATTCAACTCAAACTCATCCATCACTTTATAAAAAGTCATTCTTTGCCTCAACTTTTAATACCACAAAACTTATAAATTCTTATAAATAATAACAAAAATTTATTCTTAAAATTCATTGAATTGATAAAAATGACGGAAATCCGCATAATTTGTTAATCATTGAATTGATGAGCGCCTACACAACACATACCTGTGAAGTGAGGTATTGCACGAAAGTATGCTTTAATAGGCTATGATTGAGGACAGACTACTATATTGAAAAGTGAACAGAATGTGTGTTTGCATTATTGTTGTAATAGGAGTGCTATCAATCTTATTGTGTTTATCAGATCAAAATGTCACATAAAGAGAACAAAGCAAATGATGAAACAGTATTAAAGTCAATGTAAAGCTCTGTAGGCATTAGCCTATTATTATGAGTACGTGTAATGTAATACCGCTCCACTTAGAGGCCAGAAGAGAGCGTATCATATCGTTGTGCAAAAGCCAATTGAATGCCATTCTCTCTATATTTAGATCATTAATGATTAGGTTATTATTTGGAGGGAAAATGTGGTAACAATTAGCTCACATCAAACTCACGGCTAATGCATATCACGACTGGAAGTGCACTGCATATGACTCGGGCAGACGTGTGCTCGTGATGTATGGGCACAAAGTTTGACTATAGATATATCGCCTTTTAATAACTGTCAAATATCTAAAGTAAAAGTGAGTCCTCTCTCTATTAGACCCAAAAGTGAGCAAATGATGGGGAAATAGATGAACAAGAGATGCACGGAATGAGTTTGGAGAGAGAGAGAGAGTGAGAGAGAGTGAGAGAGAGCTGAGAATTGATATCCACTGACTGTGTGCCGAACCACGTTATGAAAGGCCTTCAGTCGAATGGATGCGTCAGCTGCCAAACGCCCATTTAATGAAATATGAGGACTGATCTTGGCTATGACTCCGACAGTAGTGCCAACAGTGCGACAACCATATTGAGCTAGGCGATCTCCTACTGTTTGGGAACAAACAGTAGGCATTATCGTCACACACATTGAGACCATTGCCTCATAACGGCTAATATAATAATAGTAGCGCTACGATGCACTCACACGGCTCAGCCTCACTTTTCAGTGTTGCTCAATATTGAGTAAAACCACAATGAATTACATGACTATAGATTTGATGGCACGCGTCAAACCATCCGAACCGATGCCAACAATCATATCATAAGTTATGTCATAAATTGATGCAAAACTCAAATCAATTTTATCTCATTTCTAATTAAATAGATTTTGAAATAAATGTAATGAAATATAATTGGTTTGAAACGGTTTTTGATAGTTTTGTCATCTAATTGATGGAATGCCACCCAAAGTGTCAGTCATTGAGATGTCATTTGGAGATGTGGTGTATTGGATGCGATCAAGTTTTGACAAAAGCGTATCATTCAATGGATAGACATATTCTATATATTTCTTTATACTCTTTATTTTCTAAGTAGTTCTCAATGGAGAGAGTATTGTCCGGCAGGCAATTGAACAGCTATATGACCACCTGCACCAGTGCTGTACCAGTGCTTGACTAGTAGTGCACCAAAACTCGATCTATAGTTTGGATATTTTTGTCAATTCCTTTGCAACCCATTTGAGTGGCAATGAATGGGAACCCCTGCATATCGTATCGAAAAGAAGTAAACTATTTTCCATATCCGTAGTCCTCAGCTCTGAGTCGTTCATAAATAAAAGTAAAATAAGAGAATATAAGGAGTGGTCTAAAAATAGTTGAATTTATCGTAAAGTCGAATAAATGCCATTATTTGGGTTCACATTTTCAAAGCACATCTGGGAATGAAAGGCACACTCTTTTCATACAGAGATTGGCATAACATTAATATCCAGAATATTAGGCGCGAAATAATGCAGAAACGATGCATTCATTGATGACTGGCATCACATCACAGACTCTGCAATTGATTACACTTTTGCACTAAACACCAGAACAAGTGGTTTGATTCCATAGGCTTTCCATCAGCTCTTTCTGTCTCCGAGTAGTTTTCATAATATTCTTGTCATAACGCATATTGTTCTACAAAATTTTGTGTCATTTCCTTTGCTAAACAAAACTTCTGGCACAGCATAACAGCACTTAACAAAACAGTACTTAATTTGCATGATATTGAATTGATATTGCATTGGATTTGATGCACAATCGACCAAAACTATACACATATTTACATACTATCCGACAAATCCCTCACAATTGGACTCAAATCTCAAACTCATATAAAGACAATACTCTGACAGCGAAACCAATCTCTCACTGCTTTGTAGGAGTGTTTTCATCCAAATTATTTGTAAATAAAGTTTTGCAATAAAAATCGTTAAACAAACTTAATATACACTAAAGTCGATAACAGAACAAATCCTTTTCCGACCATTTCATTCATTTGGCGATTATTTTATTTCATTATTGCTTTCAAATTAAGTTGAATAAAATTAATGCATTTTAATCACATTTCAAAGTTTATTCTTCTTTTTTATGAATATTCAATGCATTGAATGAATAAATTAATTCTCAAATTATTAAAAACTTGATTTACAATATTTATACAATTGTTTCATACATTTTAAACTCGAGTTTATATACAAATTCTACACAAAAATTATTTGCAAATAAAATTCTTAAACGCCTTAAATAACAAACAAAATGAAAAATTAACGTTAATTTATGAATAGTTGTCTCTCTTTGTGCTCTTTTTCAATCTGTGAATGAGTTTTGATTTTAAACAAATGAAAATATATTCTGACCTAAACATAGAGTCGAAATATAAGGGAATGCATTCGTTATTATCTCTTTAATGTAGGCCTGAATGCAGAGAATCCTAAAGAATTGGTTCCATTGATTTGATGTCTGATATTAGAGTTATGCGAATCCAGATTTGGTGAAGAAGAGGAGGACAGAGACGAGTCCTCGACGCTGAGTGTTGAGCCCCCTCTTTCGCTTATGTTATCATTGAGGGAAAGAGCGTCAGGTCCTGAAGATATGTATTCAGGAAACACTTTGCAAAGAAATGTATTTGATTTGGAAACGGATCCATTGGACAGACGATTATCATTAATATCTTGCAAAGTATGGCACGACTGCGAGTCAATTATGGGTCGAATGCCGTTATAAGAGTTGTTGAATGAATCTGTATTTGTAGGCATCAAATGGGGAACGGGTGCTGACAATTGTAGGTGTGAGTGATGGTTAGCATTACCTGCGAATGAGCCGCCGGTCACTCCTTTCGATGGATGACTATTGAAGTAATTATGAGATCCGATTGAGTCAGAAGTGAACAAATGCATGGTTGCAGAGCGAGCACTGCCTAAGTTGGCGACACAGTGGTCTTCTGGCCACGACTGTCCACATTTTCTCAAATTAGTCGGTGCGAAACGCGACCCCTGAGGACAATCTCTCTGATAATCTGATAGCGCTATGGCTCCATCTGGGCCTGCAGGCAATGCCGGTGCCCAATCAGTAGGGGTTACCGGACCTATTTTGCCACTATATGGAGGGCTCTCTGATGTGGCCGTCTGTGCCAATGACCATATCTTTGGTCTATTCAATCGAAATCGTATAATGAGTTGCGATAAGACATTAAACCACTTATTATTGTATTTTTTGTTAAGCCATACCTCTGGCCAATGGTCTCAATGTTAGTAATCCCGTCCAACATATTCTGTGCAGAATCGTGTTTAATGTGAAGATGGTTCGGAATCAAGTGAGCCCTCGAGTTATTATTTATTTGATGCGATACAATGGCTTTGGATTCGTGTCCATTAGGGATGTGCTCGGAATGGCTTTTCTCTGCCTCTTTGACTGTTGTGTAAGAGTTTGGAGAATCTGTTTAAGAATTTAGACATTACTAATGTATGGCGACATTAGTTGAGCTCATTTATACACAAGGATATAGTGGTTGAGTGCACTCAAAAAACTAATGGTTTCTCTTTTGCTTAGCTTTCCTAATGTCTATTGAGTCGTGTGTTAAAAGTAAGTCCTATTTTGAAGTCGTTGTGAGTTTTGGATAATTAGAATGAATGGTTTCGGTAAACCCTAACACTATATATATTTGATTTCTCTTCCCTTTTATGCATTTATTTAGGTTTATATCATTCAAATTCCTGTCTAATGAAACAGACATCAGATTCTGCTCTTCGCTCCAAACAAACAATAGAAGTAATACTCCAAATAACAGTGTGTTTCACACAAATGGATTGCCATTTATTAAGACTCGGATGGCTTTTACAATAATCCCTTCAGTAGTTATTTCTTTGCCAACAATTATGTTCGTCTCTAAAAGCGACTAATTTTTATTTATTTTCATTCTTGTACTACAAAAACGGCTTCAATTCCCTCGACTCTGTGTTGAGAAACCAAATATTTATTGCATGTTATGAGCAATAAATTATTGGTTCAATTTATCGCCCCTTTAATTAATTATCAAAACCAAATTCAACTGAAAAACTGATAAAACGACTAATATTTTAGTCATTGGAATATTAGATAAGTTATAATCAGTTTTTCATTCAATAATTCAATCATTAATCAGAAGTCACGTCAACCCAAACCTAACCATTAATTAAGATTTGAGTGAATTTTGAATTTTCACGAATTTCTAACTTATCTCAAAATATAGTAAATAATTAATAAGACTGACCCGTATCTGTTGGCTGAGAGGTCTGGGCTTTGAGACCTGTTGTAGTCTTTTCTGCCACAGAATCAGATTCTTTTTTGACCGATAACTTAGTGGTGCCGTTGAGACACGAGTTATCTCCAATATTTGATGAATTGTCATCAGTGTCTCGGAAAGAGTCCTTATCATCAGAATCATGTCCATCACTACTCTTGTTCCTGGGCTCCCACGTCATTTTGTTTTCCTTTTTAAGTCGTCGTCTCGCGTTTGCAAACCAAGTCGACACCTGTCCCCACAGTTAAGTCCAGTTAAAGACAATCTTAAATATGACTTCAATTTAAGGCATTACTTGAGTTAAAGTCATTTTAGTGATAATCGCGAGCATTATTTTCTCCCCTTTCGTGGGATAGGGATTCTTGCGGTGTTCGTAGAGCCAGGCTTTCAGAGTGTTTGTCGTCTCTCGCGTTGCATTCTTACGACGGGTCGCGCTGTCCATTGCACTGTATCTCTCACCATAAGGACTGTATATTGTGGGGTCATAGGGATAGCATGTGGTTTGCGGTAAGGGTGCCCATCCATTACCATTTGGATCTTTCAAATCGTATGGATTTCCCTATTATTTTAAAATATAATCCATTTATCAAATCGATTGACAAAAGATTGCAAAATATTCTTACAAATGAAGAATAGAAAGGATTGGTTCCCGTCGTATAAAATGAGTTTTGCTCGGTATAAGAGGGGCCATAAAGGCCTCCAAGTCTAGGATAGCCTGAGATTATTCTTGAATCATAAGGAGTGGTGAGCGCACAAACAGATGAAGAAGAAGATAATGATTGGGATGAATGCACAGCACTTTGGATGTGATTTTCTTCATTTGCACTTAAGTTCATATTTGTATTATTAGTCACATTTGTGTTATTGGTTCTATCAGTGCCCCCACTGGACGAACAACAGGGCGAGTCAGTGGTCGAGTTATTAGAATTGGATGTCATTAATGAAAGCTATGACCAGAAAACAAACAAAGTTGTGGTAAATGGCAATTAGACGACAGATATGTTTGAAATGTCAATCATTTAAGAGTATAAGGATTGTGAACCAGACATCTGTGCTTTCATTGCAATTACTATTAGATTTCAATGAATGCTTTTCGCAAATAAAGAGCGGACGGAAAACCAATTCAAATAAGACTTTATATTCAATCGATTCAATTGTTTAGAATTAAATTCAAATCAGAATCTCTTCTAAAATGCAAATCAACTGCTTTTGCATTCATAAGCATTGAATCTTTTGTGCTCTCCCTTTGACCTCAACTGTATATTCTGTACCCCAAATGTGAAGAGCATTATATGATTAATAGTAGAACCAGAAGATTGTCTGCAATTGGGTTTCAATAACAATAGCGTATAATTTAATTTGTTTGATATAATACTAAATTTGTTAAACGACTTATTTGTCTCTTTTCGCTGCTTTCGGATAATCATCACTCAATTTAAGATACATTGCGAGCACTGCCTCTCAATTGCATTCATAAGTATTTAATTAGTTTTATAGATTGAAAGTAGAGATGATTTATATTCTCTTACCTGAGTTGACAGTTGTGTCGGATGACAGGGATATCCCGCAAATCCAGTGTAAGACATAATCTTGAGATTCAAATATTAGACGACAAGAAGAGTGAAGTTTTACGAGTATTTGTCAAAAAGTTGTGTTGAATTCAATTATTTAATGAATGAGTTTATGAATGATTGCATTAATAAAGTTGTCAAACGAGGAAACACTCATTTATTAGCTGAAGACAAACCATCCATACATTAGACTAACTCCGAGATTAGTGACTTCTGAGAAGTAAGAGTGAGCTGTAGTACGACTTGTGCTCTTCGGCTCAGACACTTAGAGCACGTGTAGAGTATAGTTATGTCGTATTAATGTAAGTGAACCACAATAACAGTGCTTCACGTTGTCATACAAGTGTCAAAATGTCAATTCCGCTTCCGAACAGACAGACAGACATTTTTATGACAGAGCAGTGGATCAGAAGAGAGTGAATATAGCGAGAGGACAGTTGTCAGCTTCTCGTATCCAATAATTCACTCGTAAGGACGTATGCATTTGTGCGCTCCGCCAGCCTCACCACTACTGTGCATTAGATACCGGGTTAGTCATCAGATTAGTCGCCACATCCTCTAAACTAGTTCTACAAAAGAGTTGCAACAGCTCTACAACAGCCCCCATCTCTTTGCACAGACAAGAGCACAGGCAATACCAGTGCTTTCTATTTAGTTATATACAACTGTAAACTCTCGACACGAGTGTTGGACACAACACTAATAAGAGGTGGGATTTATGTAAGACTCAGTTCGAGACTAATATTTCCATTAGAATTCAGGTATTCCTCGGATTTAACTTTTATTCAAAACCAAATCCATTATTGAACGCAATGTTATCTCCAAATAGAAATGTGTTTTTAGTGTAAACTTGAGGACTGAGTG
>JAQIWF010000904.1:0-14797 GCA_034694965.1 Ceratozetes gracilis
AATTTGAAACAACAAAAATTCTAAATACAACAGATTCAATTTTTGTTGTATTTAGTTTTGAACTAGATAGTTTTGTTAAACATCTGAATTTATTCTTTATTAATTAAAAATATTATTTTAAATAGATTTTTGAATTAAAAGTAAAAAACAAAGCCATAAATTCCAAGAATACATGAGATAATCCATAGTCTTTCTGCAGCGGTCATATTTGAACACATTCTACCAAGGTATATCTCAACTTGGAATTGATATTTGGTTTTGAACTCTTTCTTTGGAGTGATTGAAACCGTGAAATAACTTTCTTTAGGTCTTTCTTCACGAAAACTTTCACTTAAACTGAATTTCATTTCAGTTTTGATGTTATTCTTCAAACGAGTCTTTTTTGAATGGTTGGGGTAATTGTGGTGACAATCCATTTCCTCAGTGCAGACCATATCCTTCACATTGGTTACATTCCTAAAAGAAAGTTTCTTAATTATAAATTGTATAACATTGAAATTAAAAGACCTCGTATTTAACCATGTATCTTCTTCTTCAGCTCGTAGAACTTGGTCATTGTCATCTTTTAAGGAGCGACTTACAGATAGCCAACAGTCAAACTGGTAGTGATAGTCCTCCACCACATCTATGGACTCGTTTTTAGGCACTGAGTATTGCGAATCGATTCTGAGTTTTAAACTGAGTTTGTGTTCTGTCCTTTCTGTAAATCATAAATAATCTTGCTTGATTTTTGATATTTATTGTCATTTAATTTATATTACGAGTAAACGAAGATCTTTTTTGACCAAATGAAAGGACAATTTTCTCCCCAATTAATAGTTTGTGTCTTTTATCATCTCTAAAGTCAGGAATAAAAGCAAAGCATATTTGGGTTTGATCCAGGTATTTAATTTGGACGGCTTGGAACTGACACGTCTTATTCATCTGCTGACCAATTATTAGACAATCAATATTTGGCCTAATGTTCAGACTTTGATTGACTGTCAAACTATGAACTGTAGGCCCAATACCTGGGATCAAGTCATTGATTACAACATAACTCGAGGAAGTGTTGACGCATATACTAATAGCCGGTGCTATGTCTTGGAGTGAAATCATATCTGTTCTCTCTGTTATGAGGGTCTTCCCGATTCGAACATATTTTCTCGTAATAGTAATTGATTTGTAAATTGTTATCAAAACAAATAAATACAAAATAATTGTTTTCAAAGCATTGAATTTCTTTAATTCTTTAATCCAGTTCTTCAGTGAATCAATATTTTTGTGAAAAAGCGAAACCCAGTCTTCTGTCTGATCCAAGTTTAAATTCATAATTGATTTGTTGTCCGATAGACTGAAGAGAAAGTAATCGACTGTTTGTTATTCAATGTATTGTAATATAAAAAGTGAACGACTTTTGAAAAGCATTCAAACATTTTATTTGTTATTTCGTGAGATTCCACACAATTTTAAACAATTAAAATTAAAATCTATTAATAAGTATAATCAATTGAAAATGTTATTTAGCAAGTTAATATTTGAGCTTTTTTTTAGCAAATATTCCTAGAATTGTGAGATTTCTTAAAAGATCTTTCAAAATTGAAACTAATTTTTTGAACACTTGTTTTATAACAACCCTTCGATGTAAGAGCTCTTACATAATGTCTGATAAAACTTGTTTTCTTGCGAAGGGGTGACCGAACCGAACGGACTCTGTTATAACATTGACCTCATGTGAGACACAATTCAATGCTTACAAATCAACTTTTCATATCTTAAATGTTTTGAATATTTCGATGTTTTTATTTATTTATTTTCACTCAAATAATAACCATAATGTAGTGATAAAAATGATTAAGTTTAACTCGAACAATGAATCAATTTATTTATTTGTGATCATTTGTTTCATTTATTTCAATTTATGTAATTCAGTGCCAATTCTTCCCATTATTACAGCCATAGCCGGAAGCGGTGCTAACTTATTGAATGTGGATATCGATGCCTTAGGTATCGCCAAATGGATAAGTGAAACGGTCAAAACTAGTAAGATACTTAAATATTAATTTCACTAGTTCATTATTGTCAAAATGTAAATAGAGAAGAACAGATCCGGATTTGTTAAGGATCTGATGTATACGGCTTTCTATAAGTCTGAGGAGAAGTACAACGTTTTGGTATTCAATTTAAATGAAGAACATAAGCACAGACTCCTTGGTATTCAATTCTATGCAAGCATTGATTACACGGATGGAACCAAGTTTGGGATCTGGGTCTTTGAAAATGGATTCTTTATTAATAAAGGTGCTCGAGGTTGGGATAATTGGGCTATGATGGGCTCATTCTCCAAGAATAAGTCTGGAAATATTATCACTTTTAGGAAAAGGGTTGTCCTTGATAACTCTAATAAAGTAGCAGATGTTCCAGATATTTCATCTATAATAAACTTGGAAACAGACTGTACTTAAAATGGACACTCCTACATCCTCTGTCTCATTACAATCTCAGAACAATCTCATTACAATGCATTGGTCAAGCTATTTGGCTCATAGTTTAATTATAGAGTGACCTTGCTCAATAAATATTATTATTTATTTAATTTATTGTATGAATGATGTAATTAAATAATTATTTAATAACTTATTTAACGAAATAATCAAAATCTGTATAAAATATACGAAAAGAAAGAGAAGTAAAACAATTTGAACCACAATTTGAACCAATAATTATGAGTTAACTCTTGTTATCATTTCGCTAAACATTTGCTATAAAAAGAGCTAAACTCACAAATCATTCACAAACTGTAAGCACAGAATAATTGACGAAACTCTCAATGAAATTAAGTATTCATTTGTTTACCGTTTTTCTGGTTTTCTTATGGAAGAAATCAGAAATTAATTGCGAAGATGTGGTTCAGTCGTCGACCCAACCCTTAGCACCGGTGACCGATAATGTTAATAATAGTTTGGAGATCCGCATAAACGACAGCGTCAGGAAAAGTGATAAAAATTTTAACAACAACTGGAACGGACCTATTCATGCACCACCAGTGCCGCCATATAAACCAGGGTCATCGCATCAGAGACCTCAATTTAGACCTCCAAATAGACCTGAACCTATTTTTGAACCAGAACCCATTTTTGAGCCAGAGCCAATCCATAAGCCAGAATATGAACCGGAATTTGAGCCTGAGCCCATTTTTCCAGAACCTATACAATTACCTGAACCAGAATATGAGCCGAGACCTCCAAAACCGATCTTTGAGCCAAACCGTCCTCTGAGGCCAATTCATGAACACCGACCTCAAAGACCAGAACCAATATACGAACCCCGTCCTCCCAGGCCAGAACCAATTTATGAGCCACGTCCTCCGAGACCTGAAGCTATTTATGAGCCCAGACCACCCAAGCCCATTTTCGAACCAAACCATCCTATAAGGCCAGAACCAATTCGTCCGCTTCGGCCAGAACCTATCTATGAGCCACGCCCTCCCAGACCTGAGCCTATTTATAAACCTCGACCTCCTAGGCCAGAATCTATACATGAGCCTGAACCAATCTTTGAACACCGACCTCCTCAAAGACCAGAGCCAATTTATGAACCTCGACCTCCTAGACCTGAGCCTATTTATGAGCCACGTCCTCCAAGGCCTGAATCCAATTATAAACCTCGCCCACCCAGACCTGAAAGACCAGAGCCAGTTTATGAGCCTGAACCCATTTATGAACCTCGACCTCCCAGACCTGAGCCAATATATGAACCACGTCCTCCAAAGCCTGAATCTAATTATAAACCCCACCCACCCAGACCTGAAAGACCAGAGCCTGTTTATGAGCCAGAGCCTATTTATGAACCTCGACCTCCCAGACCTGAGCCTATTTATGAGCCACGTCCTCCAAGGCCGGAATCCAATTATAAGCCCCGCCCACCAAGACCTGAAAGACCAGAACCTGCTTATGAGCCAGAACCTGAGTACATTTATCCGGAGCCAATACAATTACCTAAACCAGAATATGAGCCGAGGCCTCCAAAGACAATCTTTGAGCCAAACCGTCCTCTGAGGCCCATTCAAGAACATCGACCTCAAAGACCAGAGCCAATTTACGAGCCGCGCCCCCCGAGGCCAGAGCCCATTTATGAGCCACGTCCCCCTAGACCAGAACCTATATATGAACCTGAGCCAATTTATGAGCACAGACCACCTTATAGGCCCGAGCCAAGCTATGAACCTCGACCACCTAGACCTGAGCCAATATATGAGCCTGAACCAATCTATGAGAACAGACCACCTAATAGACCGGAGCCAATCTATGAACCTGAGCCAATATATAAACCAGAACCAGTTTATGAGCCAGAACCGGAATATCATCCAGAGCCAATTTATGAGCCTCAACCTGTCTATGAACAAAGGCCTCCCTATAGGCCTGAGCCCAGCTATGAACCACGACCTCCGTATAGACCAGAACCAAGTTATGAATACCAGCCCCCTCATAGACCACCTTACCAAGATAAGGAGAAAGATAAGAACCCATCAGATTCTATATGGAATCCCGTAATTCCAACTCTCACTGATCCGGATGACATGGAGGAGAAAGCAACCAGACTTCCCATTGAAGGGGACGGCACTGATCTCGAAACTATAAGTGCTGTCATATCTTCACTTCTGCAGAACAGCGGAATTATCCCAAAAAACAAGACAAGAAATGAATCGAATACAGAGTCGCCAACTGTTCCACTCATTACTTTGGACGGCAAACAAGAGATCAATAGCACAGAGACCTCCAAAAACCCTTTTAAATTTTTATAATTTTCTTGTTGTTATTTTCGTTGCTTGTTATTACCCTATTCAAATGTTCAAACTTATTCTAGGACTTAAATTTGTTGTTTTTTTACTGCCAAATTTGTAACTTTATTGTCATTGCTTATCTGTCCTTGCTCATAAGATATTAAGTTCCAAGAACTCGATATTAATATCTAAAATCAATGTTTAAATAAAGTTGTTGCTTCACTATAATTGTGCCTAGTTAATCTAAAATTAATTATTTAACTAAAACAGAGTTCAATTATCTTAAGTTTTTCATTTAATTAAATTTATTCCGAGATTATATTTACAAGGGCAGGTTATTATATCAAGCAAGGAAATCATTCATTTATTTATGGACACATTTATTGCTAGTTATTTTGAAAACTCTCCAACATATGATTTTACTTGTCTATATTGAATGATCTAGGACAGCAGTTTACATCATATAAATGAATCATTTATATGATATTAAGAAGCAATTAAAAGATTTACGAGTTTATTGAGCTAGATTACCTAGTTTAATGAATAAAAATAACATCTGGTTGAATTTTACTCACCTGAAATAAATATAACTAGATCAAATTCAATTTGTGATCTAAATGTGCATTAATCACATTAATGAACACCTATTAGTAGAATGAAAATAAAACTATAAAATCAAAACTATTTAACCAAATGTTTAAAAGCATTAATTGAGTGATTAGTGTGTTGTTTGAGATATGCTTTGATAGCAAAATGAAATTAATATTGAGTTCAATAACTTTACTAATTGTGTTCTCAACCAAACCCATCCATTCAGGGGAGGATCTGGAGGCTGAAACAA
The DNA here is from genome assembly GCA_034694965.1 of Ceratozetes gracilis. Classification (NCBI taxonomy): domain Eukaryota; kingdom Metazoa; phylum Arthropoda; class Arachnida; order Sarcoptiformes; family Ceratozetidae; genus Ceratozetes; species Ceratozetes gracilis. Next base: position 5,604 of record JAQIWF010000904.1, read on the forward strand.
CAGACGAGGAGAATACAAAAGTTAAAGAGCCACCCAAGAGGCCACCAAGTCATGAGCCCTGGTATGAACCAATACCAGAATACGTAGAGCCTCCTTATATACCATATCCACCAGCAGTAGTCCCAATATTACCCAATCCCCAATTCCCACCTTATAAATGGAAGCCTGAACCAGAAAGGGAACCGGAGCCAACTCCACCAACCCCTCGTCCAACTCCACCACCAACACCACCTCCAAAGCCAAGACCACCGCCACCAATACACCATCAACACTGGAAGCCTGAACCATGGCCACAACCGCCCATTCCCATTTTTGGTGAACAGGCTTGGAAACCTGAACCACCAGAACCTACCCCAAAGCCTGAACACCCTGAACCTGAGGCATGGGATCCATGGCGACCATGGGATCATGCTGCTAAAAATGAAAAGGATACTTCTGTTACAACCGATTAAAATCTATGAATTCAATTACAAAAACAATTTAATAAAAGTTAACATTGAATTCATAATTTCTGTTCTAATCTATTGATTTCTAATCATTCAAAGTACAAAAAAGTAATTCAAATCAATTACAAGCATATATACAATTCCATTATTATGACCAAGTACCCTTAAACAACTGTGCATATAATTAGCACTTATGACCAATTTTAATCACAAATTAAGGAAAAAATATTTGGATAGAGATGGAAAATTGCACCTGAGTCATTTAATAGTTATCTGTTTATATGACATTATTGTTACCATGATTAAAATAAGAAGAAATATTGTATTTTGCCTTATTTCATTTAGTATTGTGTTGTTTTTGTTACATTTATTTGCATTTAAACATAAAAAGCAATTTTATAAATCAAAAGATGAAAAATCTTTGGATTACTTTAAGAAAAGTGTCGAATGGAATGAATATGCAATTATTGAGGAGAATATTAAGAATCTGATCCTGGTATTGGGTGAAGCTAGAAGTGGCACTTCATTCTTAGGTAATACTCTTTCAAATATGTTATTTCCATTGATTATAATTTATAAGTTTATATGAAATTACAGCGGAATTACTACATCAGAGTTGGCCCACATTTTATGCTTTTGAACCCCTATTTCTTATGCGGTCCCTAAATCTAAGGGATAATCACACAGATTCTCAAAAGGCTCTTAACATTTTAACCAAGATTTTTAAGTGTGACTTTGAACAATTAGAAAATCATGCTCTTTGTCTTTGGAAAAATAAAAGGTAATATTGTTATTTCTGTTGGGCAAATAACCAAGCTTATTTCACAAAGAAATCTAGTCATACAAAAGTATCCTGGTTTGAATAAGACATTGGTCTGGGATAAGTCAGTCAATAGATTTGTTTGTCAGAGATGTGATAATATACTGATTAAATCGATTCGGATAAGTGTTAAACAAATTAGTGAATTGATGAGCAAATTAAGTGAGTTTTCAAATAAATTCAATTTTAGTTGAACTCAATTCTTGAAAATAGAAAAACAAATTAAAATGGTATACATTGTGAGAGATCCGAGAGGTGTTATGAGCTCAAGATATTTGCCCTTGATGGACTGGTGTAGGAATGATACCAAATGTGGTCCAATTGAGACCCTATGCCAGAGACTGAGTGATGATTTGAATGAACTAAAAAGAGTTAGTAAGATCTCACCAGGTTTGTTTTAGAAAGAATAGATACATATGGTAAACTAATTTATTGTTATAACTAAGAGCTAGTAACACTTGTACGCTATGAGGACCTTGCTCTTAAAACAATGGTAACAACAAACAATTTATTTAAGAAGTTGGGACTGGAATTCAATACTGCAATAGAAAAGTGGATCAAAAGGCATACAAATAATAGCAACCATTTGGGAGATCCCTATTCAACAGATAGACAGTCAAAAAATGTAGTCTTTTCGTGGATCAAGAGATTGAACTCAACTCAAGTTAATAGTATTCAAGAAAAATGCGCCCAAATTATGGATCGCTTGGGATATAACTTAATTGATTTTAATAATTATTCAAAAATTCAGAATAACTTTAATACTTCAATGCATGACATTATTTTGAAAGACAATTTTGAACTAGATTATATGATACCAAAGTGATATGTGTTCTATAAAAGTTACTTTTAATGAAAATTGAAAGTTAACCCTATAATATAACATGTAAATAATGCTAGCACATATTTTCAAATTATAATATAACAAAACATAAAATAATATTAAAAGTTATTGTTTTTGCAATAAGTGTTTTAAATCTCCTCTGAATTGTCATATAGTTTAGAAGCAACATAACACCTAGTTCAATAATTAGAAATAATTGGCATGAAGTTTTTTGTGTCCCTTTTTAAACATATGTATTGGTTTTTAGCAGGTTATGTTAAAAGTTTGATTCGCTTATTCAATATTTGTAATCTTAACATGAAGAATTTTAATATAAATAGATATTCAACATTTAAGTACTTTCTCATTTTAATATTTTTACTTTTTGTTATAATTTATTTGTTTACAAGTTTAAACAGTTTTGAACTTGATAACATCACATCAACCAAGGTACATTGAATATAATTAAAGCTAATTTTGTTTAACATTATAAAATAAATGAAGAATTAGGTATTGAATGTCATATGTTTAAATATTTAGGATCAAAAGGGGAGAACTTTTATAATTAGTCGAGAACAAATGGAACTGACCAAGATTGTTAAAATTATGCCAAAACAATGCAATACTATTCAACCGATTTCTGTATTCATTCATTCGGCCGCTAAATATCATAACAGAAGACGTATTCAAAGAAATACATGGGTTTCAGACGTCAAGAAACATAAAATAAGTGTTTATTTTGCTGTTGGAATGCCTGATAACCCAAATGATGACAAAATATTGCAAGATGAGTCCAACAAATATGGAGATATAGTTCAATTTGGTTTCATTGATAGCTATTTTAACAACACATTGAAAATCACTTCAATATTGCGTTGGATTCATAAATATTGCAATAAATCAAAGTTTATTCTGAAAACAGATGATGATGTCCTTGTTAACATTCAATTGTTCTTGAAAAATTTGAAAACATTTAAATCTGGTATAAACTTAAATATTATTAAATTTATTATATATTTTAAAATTGATTGAAGGTATACACGGATATCGATTCAGACATAAGGTTAGACGAAATAAAACAAATAAATGGTACATGCCACAAAGGTTTTATAAGAAAACATATTACCCTCAGTCTGAGGCGGGTCAGGCCTACCTTATGACGGGTGACATTATTAATCGGTTAATAAAAGGAATCGACTCATATTCGGGTAATATTATAGACATCGACGACGCCTTCATAACGGGAATCATCGCTAATCACACCAGAGTTAAGAGATATAAGACCAAATTGATCATGGACAAACATTGTGGACAGTGTGATCTTTACAAATTGGGAGTACTCTTTGACTGTAAATCAACCATGTTAAAACAAATTTGGCTCAAATGGAAGAGGAGTACATTGAAACGATGTTTTCCTAAACGGTTCCAAAAGACAAAATCTAAATAACATTTATTGAGATGTAATTCTTACTTGTTGAAACATTCTAAACAATTGAAATAAGTAAAGCCATAAATAAATTCATACTAGCAAACTTATATTAATAGACTTTACTTATTTACTTGAAGACTGAGCAGACTTGAAGTCATTTGCGTTTACACTACAGACTTAAGTTTATCAGTTGACCACTCATTACAAACCTATTATTGATTAATGATCAAGCAAATAAGTAACTGTGCTTGAGTTAGTCTGCTTGCTTAAGAACGGGTCTGTAGCAGATTTGAAATAAGTTCGATTTACTGGAGTAAATCTGTGTGTGAATGTGAATAAGTCAAGTTAATTTGCTTAAGTTTGCTAGTATGAACGCAGATAAAACATGTAAAATAAAATGAGACAATTCATAATTCAAAAGTTCATGTTAAAAAGTTTATTTTTATTTATCCAGCATGTGAAATTACTCTGAACAAATTGTAATAAAATTCAAAATCAATTTGAGCATAATTAAATTTTATAGTAGAAAAGGTTTAAATTGAAAATCATTTTCTAATACGAAACTATTCGGTGTTTTCTTCATTTGATTGATTTCCTTAAGACTGACCGTCTTATAGCCTAATATGTCCATAACATCCGCACATTGTGTTTGAATGAAATGTAAATTCATTTTTGTTTTATTCAATTGTTGAGCCCACGAACCAATTCTATCAACTGATTTCTTGCTGGTTTTGAAAGGACCTTTCAGATTTAAATTGGTGTTCTCTTCAATCCATTTTTGCACATCTATTGTGTAATTTAAATTCATTTTTTGGTATAACTTTTTTGCCACAGTTTTTGGATCTAATGATAAATCTTCAAAACGAATAATTGAAATGTGATCTGGAAATTAAATAACGAGTTTTAAACAAATTGCTCTTTCATCATGATATTATTTAAAATGATCTTACTTAATAAATTCGAAGAGCTCTTTTTCAGTTTGAAGATCGCTTGAATGTCTGATCGCATGTGCCTACAAAGTACCCTTGCATCTCTACATTGACGATGGCAAAAATGAATGGATTTTGACAGTCGGGAGCTAATAATTGCCCTTGGATCTCTGAATAACACAACAGACTTGATAGGATTATGAGCTAACAAAAATTCATAATTAAGTAATGCTTAATAGATAAGTGGTTATAATATACATGGACTAAACTTTTTGTAGAAATTGGCCAGGTAATCCACATCAGTTCTTACAGTTTTGAGTACAATATTTTTGCACCTATTACAAATAAACTTGGAATCCAAATTCTTATAATCCGTTTGACCTCTTTTAAGCTGTGGCGTCACATTATTTCTAAAAATATAATAAATTAGACTGAGCAAGGTAATGAGCACTTACAGTCTGGGCACCCAAATCACGGGAGAATTCCTTATTTTTGCGGATAAATTTTGACAATTAAACAGATTATTCAATACATTCATTGAGTTTTTAACCAAAGCCTTGTTTTTAATGTCCTTAACAAACGTGTAAACACCCAAATAGTGGAGAGGTTCGTACACATAGAAAGTGGGCCAATTCCTCTGTAAAAGATCACCTAGACAATTTATAAATTATTTAAATATAATTAAAGGAATGTTTTAATTAAATATATCAAACCTAGAAATGAAGAGCCACTCCTGTGAAAGGAAACAATAATGATTTGATTTCTGGACGTTTGGGGAATTACTGGATAATTTTTCCAATTTATCCCACTATACTTAATAGTATTCTTTTTATTTTTATTCTCATTATTCTTATTATTATTCTTTTTATTTTTATTATTCTTAATATTCTTATTATTCTTATTCTTATTCTTACTATTCTTGGTATTCTTAATATTATTATTTTTCTTATTCTTGTTATTATTCTTGTTCTTAATATTCTTCTTATTCTTAATATAAATCTTATGCTTAATATTATTCATATTATTCTTATTCTTCATATGATTCTTATTATTATTCTTATTATTATTATTTTTCTTTAACTGGAACTTAGAATAAACTTGGTGGTGTTTTGAATTCTTTTGAGTAACTTGCTTAACGACTAAAATTGTTATAATAAAACACAGTAAAATTAAAAATACAAAAATTATCTTGAGCTTAAATTTATTAAGAAATTTAATTATTCTATTGAGTGTCACAGATGAACTTGATAGTCTTGAGCTGGACATTTTAATTTTTACTATTCCTTCTCTACTAAAATAAAATATTGAGAATATTTTTGATATTTTTGGTTAAAATCATAATTTTTATAAAAATCATAAGTTAGATCAACTAATTACATCATGATAAACTATCAGCTGGTTTAAAGTTGTTCGCTTTTATGGGAAGAAGCAAAATATGTTTTGTAAGTTAATGGGCATGGTAATTAATTTTACAATTCACTTATTAGAACAAAATTGTTAGATAAATGTATGCCATTGTAGAAAAGAATAATAATAACCCATGATACAAAAGCTTTTAAAAACTGACAGTACCTAGCTTATCTTTAAAGAACATTTTGAGAAAAAATTGACAAAATTGTGAGAAATTGTTACGAAATTAGCGATTAAAATGATAATTTCATTAATACTATTATACAAGTAATAAGTTAACCAAGTTAAGATTCCTTGCAGTAAGCGAATCAATAAATAACAGGGTAACACTTTATATAATTACACACAAAATTCACATATTTTAAAACTTTCTAACTCAAATTCTATTTGGACAGTAGCTAGAGGTTAATGCCATTTATTGTGTCTGTTACAAATTATTCTCAATATTGCATATTAATCTATCAAGTTTTAGATTTCTAAGATGAATGCATAAATCAATACTATCTTGGTAATTGCATAAATCATTTATTTGTGGCAGTACAATTTCACGGAATATTTAAATGAAAAGTTTATTAATTGAACAGAAAATTCCAGGTTTCATAATAGTTGCTAATATCAATGATACGTATTAGATCCAGATTGAATTTATGTGAACGAATTAAAGTATACTTGCTTATTACGAAATTATAATTGAAATAATGGGTCAAAGTTCTCATTAGAAATATTTGCAACATTTGTAAAACATATTTACACTAAACTTTTCCTATGATTTGCCAATTTGATCCTGTTAAAGTATATATAAACTGATAGACAATTTTTTAAATTTATAAAAATTGTCTAGTTCAAAAAGAAAAATTATGAAACTGTTTATTCTTCTTGTTATTGCATTTGTGGCTATTGAAACAGCCCAGGCACGTTCGTATTCTGAAAAAGGTATGTATTAAAACTATCATGATCACTATAATATTTACAAGTTTTTTTCTTTTGAATTGAACTAGCGGAAGATTCTGAAAAAGATGAGGCTCAGGTAATGGCTCAGCCAATCAGTGACCTCAACGAACTCCCCCCAACTAAGCCGGACAAACCTATCGTACACAAGCCAGGCAAAGGACCCAAACCAGGTAATGTACCCAAACCTGGCACTGGACTCAAACCAGGCAAAAAACATCGCAAAAATAAGTTTGGCAAAAAACCTGGCAAAAAGGCAAAAAATGGAAAAGGTAAATGGAGCAAGAAAGAAAAGAAGCAAAACAAGCAAGATAAAAAACAAAAGAACAAAGACAAAAAGCAGAAACAAGACAAACTCCCAGAATCAACTGAGGCGGAGAAGGATGAGGAGGACTACTAATAAAATTGTTGTCTTTTAAGTTTCAATTAATTTAAATAAATAAAATTAGATTTAATTTTACTTTTTGCTTAAATTTTCATTTAATTAGTTAATGATAATAATAATGATAATAAGCTAGATCATTAATAGGTTCTACAAATTAAAAATGACTAAATCTAAATGAGCTCACTTTAATCAAGAATTGTTGAGAATATGTTAGTTTAATCACAATTACTAAAAAATCAATTTAAGTCATATGAAGGAGCCCTAAGATTTGGCAGATATATCCTCAGATGTATATCCTTAGATGTATACCCCCAGAGGTATACCCTCAGTGGCTCAAAATTTTGAGTCAAAGCTGAAGAGAATGAATATAATTTCTGATAAATTAGTTTATCAAAATTTAATTAAACAGGTTAATTAAATTTATAGAACAGAATAGCGACCATTTTGGCGATATTTACACTATCCCTAATACCCTTCCATAGGCCATATATGTCCAAAAACATCTCTTCTCCGTATTCTTGATATTTTGAAGAATATTTAGTTTATTTACAAGATTATAATTAACTACAATATTAATTTAAATATTGCTCATGCAAATTGATGGGTGATCCTGTTAGATAATCTTTGAATTAAGGACATTGTAATATCATATACAGAGAGTACATTGAGGCCAATCCAAAAGCTACCCATCCCTCCAACAGATGCCACATAATAGTCATAAGTAATAACCGGTTCATATTTTTTAACTAATCTATTCTTCTTCTTCATAGATATCAAGATGAGTGAGTGGTCAGCTATTTTATACAAATTAGATTTAAATTGAGCTGACTCTACTTCTACTCTACTGCACTGGGCTTTACACTCAGCCATACATTTAGAATCAAAATCAATGAAATTAAGATAGGTAAGATTTCCATCATTGCCGTATTCATACTCGAGATAACAGTAATCTTCGGCACGTTTTGACACTTTAGGATCAATCCATTGGCAAAGAGTGTCGTTATCTTCTAAAAGATTAAGTAGTGATAAGCCCTCTCTGGGTATACATTTCGGACAGCTTTTCCTCATTTGCCGTAATCTACAGCTGGAGATACACTCATAATTGGACCGATACTTAGTTTGATCCGAATAAATGTCACAATTGGTATGATATGGACTTTTTAATAGTTCCCACTCCTCGACCCAGAACTTTACCATATGAGTGACTTTTGGTTTTACATGGAAAAAGATATCAGGGTCTTCTGGGAATATATCCGATGAATGAACAGCTATATACGCGTCGTAAAGTAAATCTGATGCGCCTACAAGAGAATCAAGTTCAAATTAATAAAACACATAATTAACTTTTCTTGCTTTTATTGAATTTGAATCCAACTAGAATAAATTCTGAGTCCTGTCTTAAATTGTGTGGAGTATCAAGGTTAATCCTATTTAATGAAACGGTTGAACAATACATATTGTAGTCACTGAAATATCTGTTGATAGGACTGTTTGTTGTTAAAGAATCACCAAGAAAGATGGCAAACGTGCTATTAATATCTACCAAATACTTCTTCATTTTCAATAGATTGAAATGAGGAATACTCTTGTTCAAAAATTTATAAACCTTATTGAAATATAAGGACGAATCCAATGATATCTGTTCCGACATATTTAGATTAGTAACTTCTGGATGAAAATGGCTAAAATCAGAGTGAATGCGGCCATAATCGAAGAAGGTATCAAGGCAAACACTAATGGCTGGATTAGCCGAGTATTCTTCCAGATCATGTTTGGCATCAGTAGTCAGTCGTATCTTATAACTCAAGTATTTTTGAGTCAATTGAATCATTTCGAAGAGAAGGGCCGAAATACAAATGAGAGATATGACCTTTCTCATACTCACATAATCTCTTAAGACTAATTGCTTCATAACCACACCTACCTCATCCATTGTTATGCTTGATGATTTAGACATTATATGTTCTATTGTAATAGGTAAAATTGAATAAAATAGATCGTCAA
>JAQIWF010000905.1:0-14795 GCA_034694965.1 Ceratozetes gracilis
ATTCAAGTCAATTGACTTGGGTATAAAACTTCTAGGTTATTTCATCAAAATATTATAATTGTTATCAAATAATTTAAAGCATTTACTATCTCTCTTTCTCTTTCTCTCTCCCTCTCCCGCTTCTCTCTCATTCTCTCTCCCCTGTCTCTCTTTCTCAAAATATAACTTTTAACACGTACTTGGTAATTAATTCACTGTGTTTTGATTTTTTGTTATTGTTTAACCACAGAGGGATACGAAGTCTCTCTTTTATATATTTTTAAAGATTTAAAGATTTAAAGACATTCTATGGGACTGACAAAGGCTTTTAAAAATTGGAGAATAGGATCGAGAGAATGACAACATCGAGTGGAACCAAATAGAGTATCGACTGTAGAATAAATTAATGATAATATTATAAAATTTTCCAGAATAGAGATATTCATACATTAATATTCATAAAGATATTGCATATTTCGAATGCTTAATACATGGAATATCTGTCTAATTGAGTCATACATTCTGGTAAATAAGCATGGTTAAATATAATGTTCTCTCTTTTGATCAAATATTAAATAAAACAACAAAACATTAACTTAATGTGTTGTCAATTAGTCAAAGACTATCCCCTCGAGTCGACTAATTTCATAAGAAAAGAAGTCTTAATATTTAGTGACCAAACAGTCAAATGAATATTTAGTGAAAATGTCATAAAATGAGGTAATATTTGAATTAAATGAGTCCTTCACTTAAATATAACTAAAGCATTGAATAATGGAAGAGAGCCTTAACGGTACTAAACCAACCTTAACACTGTTAACAGGGTAACATTATGTACAAATATGATTGCAACAGGTAAACAGTCTCTCATTCAGACATTGCGAATAAGTATTGATTGTAGAGATAATTACAACAAAAGTGAATAAATTGAACTCAACTGACAATTTCAACATTGAATAACAAACAAAAGAAATGGAAAAAGAGTGGAGTAATAGGAAAATGCGATAAAAATATAATTTTCTTTTGAAAATTCAATTTAAAACATTAGCAAGTTTGGAAAAATAAACATGCATAAAGAAAATGACTTTGTGGAGAGCTTTCATTGAAATCATTGAAATGCAAAGCAAATTAAATTGAGGCAAATGTAAGCATTAATTTCTTGCTGTGATTTCTCTTTTCCGTCAATCGTTTCTTAAAATAAATCCATCGTTTAATTTGAATTCTCATTAGTTTAGAGCTTTATATATATAAATATATTACAATTCGGCTTTTGATTCAACCGAATGCGAAAACCGATAAACTATAGGATATTATAGTCTATAAAAGAGTATACATTCTGTACTTAATGACAAATGGCAGTGAAATGAGCGCAAAATTAGCTAATTATTGGGTCAATACAGTCAACTACACCCAAAATCTGATTAAATTTTCAAACTATATTTGATTTGATGCTTAGGAGAAGACGAGTCCTATTAGACTCCATTTTATTATCTGGTATTCAGATCGAGAAAATAAATTAATTTTTGTCATCGATTGACACATAAAGGCATTGAATGAATACAATCTCCTGTTGTATAACTTATAAGCCTTTCATTAACAATACGTCTATTAACTGTCAAATTATATTAATTTTGTCCATCGCTTACAACAGATATATTCTGTACATTCTGTATGTACTGTATATTCACGATATTCTCGATATAACCAACATTTTACTAAACTTCAAACTCTTTTGTATGCCTTCACACAAATGAATGAAAACTATCAAAAGTTGATATAAATTGTGTTTTTCACTAATATATAGACAAAGTTTTAATCAAAATTGATTGGAGACAACAATTTATGGCGTTTTGGATCAATAATACTATAATAGTGTTTAAATTTGAATAAAAATGGGTTCATGTGATCAGTCATAAGTGAATTGCAATGATTTATGCGTTTAATTGATTGATAATCGATAAGATGTCAAACCGTTAGATACAATGCGAGACAAATATGAAGAAGTCATAACTCGAGCGACAAATCGCTTCTTGCAATCGATATGACTATAATTATGGCTTACTTTTTGATTGGAAGCTTTCCGTCGCGGTCTGTCATCAGAAGCATTTTGGTGTAGACCTTCTCCAGGAATGTGAAGACCGGTGCGTTCAGAGCCAGCATATTGTATGCCATTTTGAGCAACTCGTCCGTCCACTCCACAGCCGTGTCCTTACTGTGACAGCAGAAGTTTATGAAATTCACATTCACCAGATCCGGCCCATACACCACAGTCACTGTCTTGTCCTCGAGGGGTATCTCCACATTGCCCAGGATCAAAGAGTCTTTCAGTTTGCCCTCATTTCGGGGTAGTTTCGCATATTTCCCGTTCCGAGTGTCCCGAATACTCGAAATCTCGAGGAATTCCGTTTCTTTGAACTGATCCGTCCAATAGAGGAAAAACCCCTTTTTGTCGACCCGAAGAGTGACGGGAGTGCCGACACCGGAGTCGTCGTCCCATTTAACGAATTTACAGCCATTTTGGAGTCTAAGCGGTACTGAAATCTGCTTGAGTTGGACGACATGGACGCCAGCCTTCGCACTGGCCATCACTGACAGATCAGTGACAACTGACTCAGGCCTCAGACACAGCACTCACTCATCAAATTCACTCATTTGTGTCATTTCCAGTCAATTATAAATATTTTGAAATATTAATACTAATAATCAAATATTAAACAATGTTTTGATGAAAAGGCCGTCCACTCAGCCCTCACTTATTGCTCAGTCAGTCCTCTGGAGTGAACTTCAATTAAGACTATTGTGGACTAATCACCACAAATACAATACAATCCTTTGGAATGGCTTTTGGTTCGGCACTAAACGAGTGATAATTAGCTGATTATGAGAGCGATTGTAAACAATATGACAATAATTAGTATCCTTTGACTCTATTTAAGCCCTTTTTATGTTTGGATGTTTTGAACGTCAATATTAGTGTTGTTTAACTCATCTTTATTTCGGAGGTAAACACAGAACTAAAGTCCAATACATGAGAGTCGACTCAACCATCACTTGGACTCAAAGAGGATAATATCGAACGCATTGATAGGCAATGCCTTTACAACTCAGTCTCCAATCCTAGAGAGTCAGGAGTCGTTTCGTCACACAACATGTGGTGACCCACTCCACACCACCCAACCCCCAATCCCAACCCCTAATCAACCAATTCATTATTCCATTTTCAAATGCTCATCATCAGTTTTACTCCAATGTCTGTTTTCAAACAATTCATAATTACCATGAACACTCTATTTAGTACATCCATTTAATTTAGTCCAATTAGCTTTATTCCTTTAAAAATTTAATTGTTCTAGATAAATTATTAAAGAACATATTGTATATTGCATGGACTTTATTTCATGATTCAGTTTTGAATGAAAAGGCAGAAAATTAGGCTAGTATATTTGTAGAATGACATAGATAAAAGGAATATTAGTAAGGAAATGTACTATTTCATATTTTGATTGATAAATTGATATATTTTGAAGGATATTCCTTGAAACAATTAAATGTGGAAAGGAAATGAGAAACCAGCATGCACCATTGAGAGAGTTGACCATCGTGTATAAGTTGGTTACCTTAGTTAGCACTGACTGTAGTGTTGTATTGAGCGCTCTTATAGGTTGATAAGAGGAGTGTTTTGGTGTATAGTTGGCATCGACTGTAATATTTGTAGTGAAATGTATTGAAAGGCAAAATTAATTAATGTGTTGTGCAGTCAGGCATTGACTACAACCACTACAACCACTGGTATTAAGTATTGCATTACAACACCACTCAATCAGTGAGACCGACACCACTACTAATACAGTCATACCTTTTAATAAACTACAGTTTAATAGCGATTTGATAGACAAACCATTTGTTAATTAACTGTTGAAAGTGTTGTTCCCAACAGTTGTTGACAAAAATTTAGGACTCATTAAAGGCGTCTCAATCAGTACCTGAGCTGAGGTGAGGTGAGTGCCACCACTCTATCCCCTTATCATAACTCTTATCCTATGATTGAGTGTATTCTTTGAACTCAATTTTGATTTTTCAAACGATTCCAACTTTTTTTCCTCTTTTTGTGCAAAAGATTACTTTTATTGGATCCGAATATCTATCCATTTATGCCATAATCATATTCCAGACATTTCTTTGAAAAGTTGTCAAAAATAAGTATTGACTCGAAATAAATAATGCATTCAATAACTGTTATATCAATCCATTTCTGTCATATCATTCAGATTCACAAAAATTCTCTTATTATTAGTTATTATCACTTGAATTGGTCGCGAAGTAGTGGCCATCAGTTCCTCAGTTCCAGAATTTTCCATAAATTTTTAAGTCATTCATTCATTTTCTTATGTAAGCAGTGCTTCCACTCATCGAAAGTTAAGAGAAATTAGCAATTAGTTTATGGGCTTTTTGTTTGATCAGGTGTACTTTCTCAGATTCATCATTCTCATTTGTCAATGCACCTGTCACACACACTAAATGCTCTATCTAGCACAACAAACAAACATGCAAGCTTACAAATATGCTATTTTTGTGATCATATGATATATAGATATATAAAAATGATTGAAAATTGACAGAATTGGCATTATTTCATAGAGTAGATACCGACCCCCTCCTAGTTATGTTTGGCTGAGTATTTCATTTGGTGGGGAATATTGCGTGCATTTAGTTTTGTTAACAGAATAATTGGAGCTTAAATTAAATAGAAATCAATAGTTGAATGAATGTATAAGCATGGTAGATTGGTGTATTGTAGAATGTAGGGTACATTATGTACATTATGTTAGATTCACAACTGGAGTGAATAGAGGATGAGTTAGTGATTGTGTAATAGATTTGATTGAATGATAAAATCGATCGTTTGGTGTATATATCGATATATTTGTGTCTATAATATGCCATAAAGTGGTGAACAGTTTGTCAGAGTTTTCTCTATTTTTTATCAAAGATTAGGTGTCGACTGTCGACAGCAGACTAACAACAAACAGAGCAACGGATCGATCGGATTCTGCTTTTGAGTATTGGCCCATCGGTTACACAGCACTGGTGTTCATCTCATTATGAGTTCCACTGTGAGGAGTGTTTATGACAGAGTATGGCACTGGTATTTCGTCTATGAACTCAGAACATCACTGTATATGTTGGAGCCCTGGGAGAAGACCACTTTCAGTATCCTTTTCCTTATCAAACAGTTATTCCGATTTGCAGACAAATGTTTGCTTCTTAGCACTGGTCGTCACAAAACTATCGCTTTGTCTTCACCAGAGATGACCAGTCCTTCAGTTAACACACCATTAGAGAAATGTTTCCAAATTCCGTCAGAGTTGAGGTCATTCATAAAAGTAACCATTTCTTAGCTATTCCTCAAACGTAAGATATGAAGAGCTAATTATATTCTGAGCACAATTCTGAGGGAAATACTTATTAAGGATTAGAATCGTTGGTCATCTCTGAGTAGAAAACGAATCATTTTCAGCAAATATTTGTTATTCAGTGCGACAACAGATGTGCTCATCTCTTAACCAATTGGCGATAATTTTTCCGATTCGAGCCTTTCCTTAATGACATTCTCTGTTTGCACTCTTTATTTTCACAGACACAGCACTGGTAGCCTTTATAGCGATGGCCAGTTACACAACCTATGCATTCCTTCCGTCCTATACCCGGAGCGCTCTCTCATATTTCGGACTCATTTGAATGATTGCAATACTTTTATCGTTTTTACATTAATCGGGAAATTTTGTAATAATAGGAATAAATGGAAATAACTATTAATAAGTAATTTAAGGAAATTGTTTTCAAAGAGATTTATTGGAAAAATGTTTTTATAGTTAAAAGAGTTCTTTGTTTTCATTCAATCGATTCTTACGTTTAATAAAATATATAAAATGTTAAGACATTAAGTGTTTTATCGAAAGTGCTATTCCTGTTCGATATCAGAGTCTGACTCAGGTTTGATGGCCTCCTGTGCCAATCGCTCTGCCTCTTCAAACAAGTCTTTAGGCACCCATTCGTGTTTGCCATTAGTGTCGGCCCCAATCCAACTGAGCTCGAGTTCGAATGCTTTGTCTTTGATCTCGTCGTGAACCACATAAATACTATTCAAACAATTGGTTAGTCTTAACACTAGATTCAGATGACATACATTTTTGCCGCCTCTTTGATCAGTTCCTTTGCGGTCATGTCTTTAAGCTTTAACTTTTCGAGTTCTGTTTTAGCCGTCTGTTTCGCCTTTCCTATAGCACACCCATAATAACCCTAAATTCATATACAAATAATTAAATTGAAGTTATAATCAAAGTGAGGGACTGACCCACGAGAGACCTGAAGGATCGAGACAATAGAGTTGGGGCCCATCCATGGGGTCATAGGATGATAAGAGAAGAGCGCAGCCGAAAGGTCTCAGAGCGCTATACATAGTGTATGCGTGTAAATACATAGCCGTCCTGTCCTTCAAATACTGGTCATACAAACAAATGTCAATTATTTTAGAGATAATGAGAATTGAAGTCAATTTCTCTCATCAAATGTCAGAAAATAAAATTTCATTCGACAGAAGAGACAAACATTTTTCGACTCAATTAAGTATTGAATGCATACCTGAAGAGGAATAGGATTACCATATTCTGACCGATAGTTTTTGGCCTCTTCTCGAGCATTTTCGACTATAGCGCGGGCGTCGGCCAAAAGTCCTGCGACGGCGACACCAATATGTCTGTCGATATTAAATATCCGTTTATTTGCGCCCTTTTCGTAGAGCTTAGAGCCGACCAACTTCTCGGCCGCTAATACTATGCCATCCTTTCCTCTCAAAGCTATTACCGTTCTGTTAGTCAACAAATTTAGACAATCATTAAATAAAGTCTTAAGTGATGTCAGAGTGAGAGCAGACCCGCTATTTTCGACGGCTTTCTGTGCGTATTCCACCTGAAATACCCGTCCGTCCGGTGAGAACTGAGACGCCGACAGATCGTACTGTAGATCAACACAAAAGACAATCAGACATAAGATCCTCTAAAATATGACTCAATTTCTTACTCCGGTTCCGATTGCACTCATTCTTATGGATTGTGTTCACAATTATTCAAATGACTGACAAATAAATAATCTTTTCGTCAAATTAGTAATTTTAAAATCAATTGATTTTTGTTTAGTCACTTCAACACTGCTTTGTTGAGACCACTTTGCGATTGATTTTTGTTCAAACTTTTCATTCAATTCACATGTCTTTAGTCAACAAAATATTATTTGAGTTAATTCCCAATAATTACGTCAATTAATATAAAAAGTTTATTATTTCCACAGTTGGGCTGCACAAGACCATGAATGTAAATATTGGACGTAGCGGATGTATGCCCTAACAAATGGGATTACCTTAATCAAAAGCTACTGTTATTACCAGGGATACCAAATTAATACGCAGCATTAATTAATTATAATAATAATTTCAATGTCAAACTTTGTGCACTGGTTTAAAAGTACACGATTCATTTAACGTTTAAATTGTTGATTATTTGGCAAATAATTAATTCATGTCATGGTTATAATGTAAGTAAATACTCCCGGAACTGTTTTTTATGATCATCCCTAATTTAAGCGCTTTCTTGGTTACCAATGTGTAGTTACTAGTGCTATATACTTACTTTTTTCACTCTCCATAGCTTAACATTAAAAAGGAAGTATATAGATGGTCTTGTGCAGCATAACTGTGTTTGTAAAGACACAGTATTTATTGTAATTTTGGTGAAAGCAAAATTTTATTTTAAAACTAACCAATATTAATTTGTTACCCTTTATTGAAATTACAAGATTTATGTTCCTGCATATAACCAACAAATATTATGTGTTACAAATTAGTAATTTAAATGAAAATTCCTTAATTTCAGTCTTATTTTTAACTTAATGTGAATTTGCATAAACTGTAAACTTGTTTGAATAGAGAACTGAGATTAACCACTATTTCAAAAAATTACTACTGGAAAAAAATGCGAATGTTTTAACTATTGCCCATCTCGGTGAATATTATTGATTTTAAACGTATCGTAAAGTTTAAAACTTATCAACAAAGTAATTTTGTGCTTTTTCGATGGCTTACGTTCATTGTCATACCAATAGATTGTAATAATTTTATGAACAATTTGCAAGATTATTGGGGAATATTTGGATTAATTTAGGTGAACTAGTTTAATAATCACCAATGAATTTTTAATTGCTTTGGAAAACTGTAATCATTTAAATCTAATTATTCGAGGTAATTGTTATTATTAAACTTTTTTTAATTGGTTTATAACAATTCAGTGAATTTTATTTTAGTATGTTCTTGGACATTGAATTATCCTTGATCATTATTTGCAAAAACTGTACGTTTGTTTAAAAAGAAATATGAAATTAGCCTTAATTTCAGAATATTACAACTGGATAGGAAATGCCGTTTTTATTTTAACTATTATTTAATTTTGTGAATATTATTGAATTTTAAATTTATATTAAAATTTAAAAGTTAATTTTGTGTTGACTTTCAATATGATTAACAACAGATATATTATATACAACCAATCCTAAAACTAGTGGCACTCGCATATTCGAATTTTAGCTAGGTTATAATTTTAATTTTTGAATGAAATTTTGATGTGTTTTGGTCTTTATTATTTTATAATGTCATGCTGAAAAAAATTACAAATTTATCCAGCCACTTTTTTTATAATAATTGTTAACTTTATTTAGAAATTAATTTTTCAGGCAAAACTTGAAAATAATTGAAAAATTTTAGAAAATTCAGGTTAAAATATTGCATTTTTCGACACTTTTTTTGTCGCCCTGATAAAACTATTTGTATTTTCGAAAATTCAAAAAACAAATTTCTCCTATCCTTTAGCCTCTTTGGTTTTTTGAAAAAAAATTTATAAATTCCTATTGTGGATTTTGAACAATAGGCTGTTAAATTTAACTACTTATTATAAAAAAGTGACAAGGGGTATTTACAATCTTATTGCTTAATAAAATTCTTTAGCAATCTTGGGTTATTGTATCAAAATTTCAATTAAAAATTCCAAGGAAAACTTAGTTAAAATTCGAATATTCTAGTCTAATATGTTATGATAATATCTGTATATTACAGCGATATTAATGTTTATAAGCTAAATGTTATTACAAATATTCTTATAGTCTTATTACTTAATTATGATTTTATTTTTTCCAATAGGTACACAAATCCGTCTGAGCTCGTGCTTTAAAATAAATGTTGATTTTTTTAAATTGCTAACTTTATATTGATAATATAGGTAAAATACAACCTGCTCTTATGGAACCACGTAAATAAAAATCCAAATTATAATTTACTTATTTTTAACAATTGGTCCTAGAATGTTCGTGCTTTGCTGATTTTATGTGTTCACTTGGTTTTGATGGAGGTCCTGGTTTAAAGAAATCACAAGGTAATGACATTTGCCAAAAAGAATGTAAACACGATGAATTGAATCGTGGTGGAAAATGTGAGACAACGGGAGGAAAGTTAAAAAAAACAATGGAAATGCCTATGTGACAAAGGTTAGTTTAATATTCGGTTATAATAAAAAATGCATGTGTAGATTATTTTTCTATAAGTCCAAAACCATAACTGTTATTAACCCAAATAATATATATAATAGAAAATAGAACTTAAACTTTAAATTGCAAACAAATGTTCAAGATTCATATTATTTTTGGTTTTTTAAAAATTAATTACAATTTAATTCTGCAATTCAATTCCTCGTCTTTTACCGTCCGCCCAATTGCATCATTTCAAAAAATATTTTATTTCATTTCAGGGATGGCCAAGGTAAAGGGTTAGCCAAAAACATTTACTCTACGGAATTCAAAATTTGATATTTACCCACCCCTTTCTAGAATTAAATATTTTTAAAACAGGAGAAGAGGGAAAGCATCTTTTAAAAATGGGCTGCTGTAAATGGGCTGCTGTAAATGGGCTGCTGTAAATTGAGAAATTCATATAATCAACACGTAATAGGTGTTTTTTACCTTTTGTGAAAAAACTCCCCTTTCTTTAGGGAGGAGGTTTTAAAATCCACTAAGCCCACTCCCAATAGACCCTTTTGAAAATCTCTGGATATAATTGATTAATACCTTGTTAGCCTTTAGTTATTTAAGAATTAAAAATGTATTTAATTCTTGACAAAAATAAATTTTCTATAAAGAAAAAAATATACCTGTTTTTAATTTTTTTGAAATGATAAGGGTCAAATCATTTCAGGAAATGATTTAAAATTGGAAAAATTTGCCTAGACTCCTTTTGGCCATTCCATATTATTTATACAATAATTTTTATGACTTTAAGATTAAAATCAAATATTTTAAATTTCATGTTGAAACCACCATGCACGATTTAAAGTAATTATTTTACCAGGTTTGTGAAGCAATTATATTAATTATCTATATTAGCTTATTATTCATGTCATTAATCTAGAAAAGTGTAAAACGAACTTATGGGACCTTGATAAAATGAATGCGGAGTGCAAAACACGTTGTAGAAATAATGGAAAATGTGTAAAGATAGGACAATATAATGATTGGAATGATGTGAAAAATTTATATCACTGTTTGTGTTATTATTATTAACCAAGAACGATATAAAATATATACACATTAAAGTCTTAATTGTAATAATTACAAAATAATTTTTTCATTATTAATTTTTATCATTTTGGATAGTTTTATAAAAATTTCACTTTAAGACTTGATGATTTTAAGACCTGCAAGAATATAATTAAAAAATAATTGTGCGTCATTTTACAAAAGTAAACTATAAAATGCTCCTGATTATATTCCTCGTCTCAGTTAACAAATTATATAAATCAATTTATTACTCTCCATTAATTGATAAAAAATTAGACCCTGTTTATAATATCACTGATAGAATGAATTAAGAAAATACTATAATTTATCTTTTCAATGATCCTTGCTAACTAATAAAAAAGAATAATTATCATTTAATCTTTGATAATTGTGGTTAACATCAAGATTAATTTTATAGATTAGATTTCAGCTAAACAAACACTTAAAATTGGATATCTTATGCATTTTTTTTCTTGTGATAGACCCATTATGTGCTAGAACAAAATAATTGTCCTTTAAAAAATTAATAATATTGTGGTCATTGAGTAAGTTGTACACTCACAAGAGCTCAGAAATCCAGGCAAATCTAGGCTCAAGGTTTAAGTGAGTGAAGGATAAATTAATTTATTCTTTATTCACAGGTTTAAAGGCTAGTTCAAGGACAATATTCAAAAATTTATTCAAGTTTAAAAATCTTTGCATTGGCTGTTAAGTATATGTTGCGCTAGTTTAAATAAAGTTTTAACAGGTAAAAGTGACTTTTAGGTAAATTCATAGATTCTACAATTTGAACAAGTTTCCTATTTCATTATGGCAAATCTAAAATAAATTGTAAAGAAGGTACCCTGTGCCACAAAGCTAAAATTAAGTTTAGTACATTATAAATCTTTTTTGTATGCTATATATTAGTGCTGTTGATACATTTTTATTCTGTCAAATTAGCCAAAAATGTCCATTTTTAGGAAAATTTACAATACTTTTAAATAATATTGTCAAGTTTAACGGGTCCTCTGATCGGCCGAGATAAAAAACAACAACTGTTAACACTAGAACTGTTCTTTATTTAAAAACGTGAAGTAAGTATAATACAAAAATAAACTAAGAGATGAGAGATAAGTGGAGTCTCTCCACGTTTGTCCGATCAATCTCTAATCAACAGCGTGACCCTCACTTATCAGTATCCAATGTGTCACAACTTGTCAGATTGGACTGACAGCTTTAAAAAACTGTCACTTTTAAAAAAAAGCAAAGATAAATTGTTGTTCATAAACATAGACATATTGTTAAAAATTTCAAAACTTTATAAAGATTTTTCACAATTCTCTGAACTTGAGAGGAATTTTGCAACATCTCCCTTTATGCCAACCTGGTAACTTGTTAATTTTTATTTTAAATGTGAAATTAATTATAATTATATTTCAAATAATGTCAAAATATCGAACATTTTTTAAATTAAATGATTTTTCTAATTAGTTCAAGTATTGTACAGTCTATCTCTTATTAGCGCGTCTCAACTTGATTCGAATAAGCTCTTTATCTAGAATATCTCTATGATAAATAGAATGAAAGGATTAAGATAAACAGCTTACATTACTCAAGTTGAGACGCGCTAATAAGTTTTAGACTGTACAATGGTCTAAAAGTAAATTGCTAATGAATAAATGGGCTTGGCATTAAACTATCCTAGTAAGTAGATAATAGGGTATTCGTTTAATTTTGTCGCTCGCATATTTTGAATAACTTTTTAACCATAAGAGATAAAGTGATTCTGTAAAAGACATTTTAGAATATCATCGAGGTAATTTTTGTATACACCTCATCCGAAGATTCCCATCACGTGATCTTATAAATTTTGGGACATTTTCGAAGGTCTAGGTCACAGACAAGACCTTAGGAGGTGGACCTGGTTTGTTAAGTGGATATGGAAGAGGAGTAGTAGTAGTAGCATCATATAAAACAAGAACCATTAGGATCGGATTATTTATACTTTATCTATTTATTTACAAAGAAATGAAATTTCTCATAGTGCTCTATGTAAATTTAAATTTATAATCTCAAAATTTATGTTCATGGCTTACGTTACTCAGCTCATTGTGCCGAGCTCATATATGGTAAAATTTAAATAGATTTCATAAGTGTAATTAAAATATTGTTGTAAAACAAATTTTATGCCAAAAAATAGATTAGTAAATTATAACAAATATGTTACTATTCTGAATTATTTATCACGTGCTTAATCTAATTATCATGTTTTAGATTGAAATTATCATCTAAATCGGATAAAATTTTAAAATTTATAACGTAGATACTCAGTCAATAACGACATAAATTAATATATAAATTTAATTAGTAATCGAATTGTAATGGTTCTTGTTTTATATAATGCTACTACTACTTCTCTTCCATATCCACTTAACAAACCAGGTCCACCTCCTAAGGTCTTGGCTGTGACCTAGACCTTTACATATGTCCCAAAATTTCTAAGATCACGTGATCAAAATATTTCGACAGTGGGTCTATAAAAAAATTTCGATGTCATACTCTATTATGTTTTTTACAAAATCACTTTATCTCTTATGGTTAAAAAGTTATTCAAAAAATGCGACGGTCAGAATATACTGACCACAGTAATATCAATCAACAACTCAACCAAACCTATCACTGTTTGCCTGCATTTGGAAACAAACTATTCATTCGAGTGGAGAGAGATTTGAATGAATTTCAGTACAAATTCTGTCTGATTGAGACGATTATCAATAAATCATTTGTTGATTCACTTATTCTTAATTATATCAAAACAATTGAATTCGATTGTGTTATGCAAATGAATAAAGTGTCTCAAACACACCAACCCTATAAACCTGGTCTTTCCAGGATCAATATTTATCCAAAGTACGATATTATTACTGAATATAAGCAAGCAGAACGTATGGATTGGCATGACTTTATTTACAATGTGGGCGGTATTGTGGGCATGTGGTTTGGGTGGTCAGCCCTCTCAGTCGTATTTATCCTGATTCAATTGTATAAATATTATTGTTTATTATATTCAAAGGCAAAATATAATCATCAAAGATTATATAATAAAATAATTGCAATAAACCCACATCGAGGAACAAATATGGCTAAAAATCAAGGAATTTCAAAAAATGCACTTAGTTTGAAATTAGTAAAAATAGAATCTCTTGGCCAATTTATTGAAAACAAATTAATTGTTGATAAATTTGAATCAAGCACAATACTAACTACTCCCACACAAATACCTAATCATGAATTGCTTACTCAAGAGAGTGAAGTAACATTTGAAAGAATATTATCAGAAATAAAAGATACTGGGGTCAAAATACTTTCACAGGTTGCTCCAACAAGCACAAAGCCTACTAATCTTATACTAATTCATGATTCTAAATTGCTTACTCAAAATAGTAAAATACAATCTGAAGGGGAAATTTCTAAAACAAATGATACTGAGGTTATAATACACTCTAATGTGAACTCTTCTGTATGTTTTGACATATTAGAGATTGAAGAGTTAATTTGATTAAC
The DNA here is from genome assembly GCA_034694965.1 of Ceratozetes gracilis. NCBI lineage: Eukaryota > Metazoa > Arthropoda > Arachnida > Sarcoptiformes > Ceratozetidae > Ceratozetes > Ceratozetes gracilis. Next base: position 14,179 of record JAQIWF010000905.1, read on the forward strand.
ATGGTTATTTTTAAAGTTAACAATACAATGAAATGGATCGCTCACATGTTTAATTATTTACAAAATGTTGCACGTGGTTAGATAGTTTAATTAACAATTAAGTGAATAATTGATGATTATTAAATGTTTTAAATAAACTAACTAAGATTAGTTCATTCAAGGATTGTCCTCTAACCCAGGCATTATTTCTTTCAATATTTTTGCAAACCACTCTTGCAATATGTGTTTAAAAATTGTTTAAAACAGTGACCAGCAACGAACCCAATAGGGGACAAAATAATAGTTATAGCCTAGCTTGTTATTTATTTTGCTTATATGATAGCCTAGCTCCGCCCCCAACTTACCTAAGATTATTATGAAATTTGATGCGACAGAAATCTTTTAAAGTTGAAAAAATTTGAAAATTTTTACCATTAGCTCTATGGGGAAAATACGATTTTCAAAAATTTTCTTAGACCCCGCCCACAGCTTCTAAAATTCTGTTAACTTTAGTATATGTTCAGCACAATCCAGGGCAGATAATAGACAAGTGGCGTTGGGGTTCTCCCATTGGTTAAGAAGTTAGAGCTCATTGAAATTTGAAAATATTGGGATTTTTATTGTGCAAAAAACTAGCC
>JAQIWF010000906.1:0-14791 GCA_034694965.1 Ceratozetes gracilis
GGGGTGAGAATACCCTTTGACGTTATCTATGAACTCCCCTTCGTAGCCAAGCTTTTGACTAATTAGCATATTAATACAGCTTCCTCGCGTATTGACGGCTATGTTATATAATAGAGTCTTTCAATCCATTGAAAGGCTTTCCTATTGAGTAAATCCAAAATCATTAAATCAAATTCTGGAGATTCTCATCGATTATTAGTACAAATCATTTATTAACTTAAAAGTATTCGAGGATTTGAAAACTTTGGGCTCTTTTTGGGCTTTTGTCAGATGTGAGGGCTTAGAGAGAGGATAGGACACACATTTTGTTTATATTCCTTCCGATTGTTAAGTAATGATGGATAAGTCCATACAAATGAAAGCATCAAAAGGGATGTGTTTTTATGTCGAATAACTGTTTCATAGACTTTGAGTTGACTTTTGAAAAATGTGACGTTAGGACCGAAAAACCATTTTTTATATGGGATTTGACGTAACATTAATTCTAATTCTGATTCAATGAAATGCGGGACAACTCACACATGAAATACCATTTGGTCGATGAAATATTGGCTCCAAATAACACAATACTAATGATTCGCTGACTAATAGAGGAAGAGAAACATTAGATTCTATTACACAATCATATCTATCATCAAATTTAACAAATTTATCAATTCTTTTATTACCTCATGAATAACAAATGAAATGTTAATAAATAAACATTAAATGATCTGGATCACATTCAATTTGGAAACTTCTCTTCAAACTTATAAATCACTACAAAACAAGATTTGATTTTAAAGACAATATTTTGTACATTAAGTTTGAGTAAAGAATAAATTGCAATAATATTTGATTAATTGTTTAGGAAATCAATTGATATCTCAATACAACAAATATATCAAAAATCTTAGAAAACTCTTATCATTGTTTGCAATAAATGAACACATTTTGAGCTCAAATAACTCTATTTCCCAATAATAATGTTTCGTTTGATTTATTAACTCTTAATTATCTCCATTTCGATCCCTTACTCCACACTTATTTGGTGACCGATGGCGTCAATTATAGCACTCTTCGACTCTTTAAATATTTAATCCAAACATCATTTGAAATAAAATAAAAATCTCTCATAAGATCTCTTCCTCTTCACTCAAAGTAGTCAATTGGTAAGGACTGAGCACCGGCTTTATTAGAGTGACTCGCTTAATTTTCTGTTGCGTTTGTTCATAATCACTGCACTCCAGGTTTGTGTCGATATTCAGATTGTATTCGTTGTCATTAAATGTTTGATGAATTTCAAGGCATTGTTCGTCCGATTGTGGATATGACTAATAAAACAATAATAAAATCAAATTATTAGAATAAATATTCAATCATGGTAATTTAATCGAGTAAACCAAATCATGTAACTAGAGAAGCTGGAATATAGAGCATTGGCAGCTTAATCCAAACTGAACTTGCTTATTTTATATAATAGCAATTATGATTTGTAAATATTTGATGAGAAGAAATATCGGAACTCCACTCAACGGTAATTCTATTTTGAGAAGAGAGTAGGAATGGATGGTTACATATCTTGCATATGTTGAGCTTTAATGCCCATAAAAAGCAGTCATCAGACTAACAGTGAGTGACGATCGAGGGATATGTGTAGTCCGTCGGTGGACTACTCCAGAGATAATGGGATTCTTATCTATAAATCATTGATTCATAAGAACTGAATCGTTCATTAAAAGCATCAAAAAGAAAACAATTTGTATTTCTTAGACGAGTAGTGTTTTGCCATTTAATCATATCTCTGATAATAAATCTATGATTTTTGGTTTTCGTCAGTTGGACGGCACAGCCATTCATCACATTATTTAATATTAATAATTGCAAAGACCAGACATTTTGATAAATCTGATGTAAGTTCAGTCAAATGGTGTCAATATACGAATTTCTCAACATTTTCTTGGAGTGAATTTCTCTTATTTTCATTAATGACACCAATTTTCAAGTCCTTACAAATTAAGAACAAATCTATTCTTCAAGAATTTGTTAATTAATTATTAGATAATTATAATACGAATTGAAGTTTGAAGAGAAATCCTAATTGTTTTATGCCATTGTAGGCCTCATTTGTCTAAGTTATTGCATAATAGCAGTAAAAGAGGAGCAGAGCATAACATAGAAATACATAACATAATATAGCCTGGTCAAATTAAACATAATGTATTTTTATGCTTAACTTTACTTCAAATTCTATATCGAATTAAATGAATAATTCAACAAAAATTAATTCCCAATTCGATGGATAAGAATCGGTAAGAATTAAGAATTACAATAAAATATTGAATTAAATATGAGGATGACATCAATTTTATGAGCGGACTAAAAAATATTTTCATGGTTCTTTACCATGTTTCCTTCCATAATGATTTTATTCATGTAATAATTTATGCCCTCATGATAACAAAAAAGATAAAAAAAACTAATAAAATTGTTTACTCATATGCACTTAAACTTCAAAAATCAAAGACATTTTAGATATGTCATTAGATTCTAAATACAGAATGGACAAATAAAATTATCTAGGTTCTATCAATAAATAGAAAACTTCATTTATTAAAAGTTAACAGAATTTGGAAAAGTCAGATGAAATTTTAGTGAAATAAACTTAAATGAGATTATATAATATTATTGTGACTAACTCTGCTTGAAAACTATGTTAAAATTGATGGTAATGGAGCACAACAAAGGTTTTACAGTTTTGTCATCTCTAAAATCAACTTTAAGGCATTATCCCTGTCCTGGCAATGGCTGAGTCAAATGGATGTCATTTATACGAATTATAGAAATCTTTTGGTAAATTGAATTCATGAGAGAGCCTTAATTTAGGAAACCATGTCTTCAATTCATTTGTAACTCTTTAGAAATTTGGTTAAAATCGCAAAAATATGACACAAAAAATCAAAGAAATGTTGAATAAATTAAGACTTAGAACAGCTCTAAAACAGCTCTTTTGGGTGTTTTTGAGTTGAAATTTGAGAAAACAATATAAACGTTGACTTAAATAAAATATATTACTTTTTTATGAATAATTTTAGTGAATAGGACTGCCTTTGAATATATGATCTGAAGAACAGTTTTTATGCAAATTTTTGAGAGAAATTTAATATATTTCTAATGCATATAGAATTCAGTTCAGAGTGGAGTTCACTCCAATCACATCAAATGCATTGACTAAAACATATGCCAGAAATCAAAATCCAATTTCAAAAATTATTTTATACTTGAAATCAAAATTAATTTAACTAAATATAGGGATTCCTCAAAGAATAACAATCAAATTAGAGACTAATCCAATTCATTTTAAACAAATCATAAGCATATTATCGTTATACTGTAAATGCTCTTGCTCTATTTATACACAATTTATTTATTATTTAAATTGTGGTCTAAAAGAGTGTCATCGGAGAGCCAAAACATTTGACAGAGAATTCAAGTTTGCCTTTGAATAGCATTTCAATCGATATTTTCGATTTGAGTGAAAACAAATTTAATGCACTCATACTTAATGTCTAATTTCAAGACTAATAATTAGACAAACAATGGATTTAAAAAATTGGAAAATAATGTTTACTTATTAGTATTCATTCGTTGATAAAAAGGAGATAATGGTTGAGATAATGATAATCATATTATAAGTATAAAAATTGTGATCTAATGAAAATAGCGAAACGCCTTCTCCCCGGCTCTGGCGTTGGATTCAAGTGCAAAAACTATCGGAGTCTATAATAAAGGCCAAACTCTTATCGATTGGAAGGGAGACTCAAGTATTGTTCACTACTTCTAAATCATAGTTTGTTCACTAAATCACTAAATTTTTTGCTAAAAGAATATCAATAATAATATTTAAAGAATTCTCTACAAAGAGATTAGTTTTTATTTCTATGACTCTTTTCCCCCATTTTTTCTAATGATCTCAATGTTATTCCAATCGATTTGATGACAGTCTTTCAAATAATGATCAGGGGCTTATACTATAAAACTAAATGGATACTTCGCTTAATACTAATTTACTTTTATTTCTATTTCCTTTAAACTTTTTATTTAATACTTTCTTTGAATTTATTGAACAAAAGGCTGAAATCTGCAAAAACTTATACTCAAATTGTTTAGATTTTAGATAATATGAACCAATTTATTATCTCAAACTTGATTTCTTTACTCTAAAAATGAATAAAAATGTTTTTATTTCTCTTATTTCGATAGAAAACACTTTTATCAGTAAATTTGAGAGAAGGCATAATAAACTTGATTTATATCCATTGACTATCAGATATAAGTATTGAGAATGCAATTTGTTACATTTTATGGCTCAATTCCAATATTCCAACTAGATCAAACTTTTTAATCAAGTCCTCAATATTGAGATGAGGAGTGGGTTTAATTCATTGATTGGTTTAATTTGGTGTTGAAATCAAATTGAATTGTTGTTCGTCGGGAAGTCATTACTGGGCTCTCAATTAAATTAATGTTTTCGCACTAAAATACAAAAAAGAAATAAAATTTCTTCAAAGAAAAGTTAATAACGTAATCAAAAGTAAATTCCTGTGGCTTCGGTTCATTCCGGGCCATTTGACACATGAAATGCTAAAATTATTATCCCCTTTATTTTTAGAGCTCACAATGAAATTGTCTTCTCTTCTAAGGGTTAGCCAAAAGACAATACAAGGCTTAGAGTTGTGCGGAAATAAGACTCTAATATCTCATATAACACACAAAAAATTAATTATTTATTTTGAAAAAACGGAAGACTTATATAACGAACATATTTTGAGACTTAAATTAGAATAAAATTGAAAAGTTATATAAGAAAAGTGACAATCATTTAGTGACAGTAAAACGATATGACGTTATCTCACATTTGATGGCAAACAGAATATTATCACCAAAACTCTTTTGAGGCGCAAAATTGATGTTAATATTGAATTGAAATCTATTGATCACAAGAGAAATACTGCCATCAAATGGAAAGATAGCCTTCTATTTACAATCAATGAAAGCAAAACTCAAACTATTCTTCACTCCATTGCAACCAATTTATTGTAAGCAAAGCAATAATATTTCAAAATTGCTTCAAAATAGCCGTTAATGTCATCAAATTTTCTTAATTACCCCAAAACTAAAACGATTTCATAAAAAGCAAGTCTTGGAAAAATTGTATCGATCGACAATGAAATGGCTTTTCGCAGTTATATTGGATTAAATTGAAAGACATGATTGCAATTTGGGCTCACCATAAACATTGATAACAAATTTCAAATCATAAATCAAAGCCTCGTTTTCATTAGCTATTAAAGGAATTACAAGTAATTGTATGCAAATGTATATCATTTGATATTGAGATTTGCAGTCAATAATATTGAGAGTGAATTAAAGAGAGATAATTTGCAAACCTGGTTAATTATGATAATATCCGGTTGACTTTTATAGAGAAAGTTTTGTGAAACTTTGTTGAGATCAAAGTCATTGAAAGTATCTAAAGAATGAAACAACAAATGTTTGTATCAAACTTTATAACTGTTTTCACTTTTTCAGAATCAATAGTTTGAAAGGAATGGACAATAAATTACCTCTTTTTGGAACATAAAGGCACTTATCTGTGTTCTGGTGCTGTTCTAACAAAGTTGTATCAAAATTACAGCCGCTTTCCAGTGTTGTCGACGCAGATATAGAGAAGGGACGCTCTTCTGTCGCACTATTAGCTGAGAAGAGATCTTTTGAATTGACGTTTTTGTCGACCACTTGTGCTGTCCTTCTATTTCTATAACAACAAATCACAACTGAAGACAAAGCGAAGAGAAATAGTGCAGAGAGTGAAACAATGGCCGAGAGTTCAATCATTTGTTCGGTAATCATGTGATTATTATATCCGAGTTTCTGTTCGTCTGCCGACGCAAACACTGTCTCTAATTTTGGTTTAGAAATTTGGGGCAGAGTTTTGACGCTCAGAAAGTCTCGACTCATTAGACTCTCTCCCAGTCTATTACGCGACGATATACTCAATTGATATTCAGTGTCCGGTTCTAAGTTTGTTATCAAGACTTCATTTAAGGTATTGTTCACAATAACGTATTTGTATTGAGGAGAGGGTTCAACGTTTGCTTCTTTAGAAATTACTTTCCAATATCTGATGCGAAAACTTTGTTCATAACCCGAATCGAAGCCTGGATTCCAAGCAATCAAAACGGAATTTCGGCTGACATTTATTGTTCGCAAATTTGTTGGCGATTCGGGAAAATCTATAATACAATAAATCATAAGATTATGTTATTTACAAAAAAGAGTCAAACAAATGACAAAAAAGAGAAGAAATAAACGGAGAAAAAACATATTTTCTTTTTTCACAATTTGCTCAGACATTGCAACTCTAATAATACTGGAGTAATATTGGGCTCACTTTTCTTAACCAATTCGAAGAGCACTTCATCGCTGCCCAACTCATTATATGCCATACATTTATATGATTTGAAATCCATTTGATTGAACTTGCTTATAATGAGTTCACTCGTGAAAGTCTTGTCGTCTACACTCTCTTTGGTTATCATATACTTATTATTAGAGACAATGTCTCCGGAATTGGAGCTCCAATTGAAGTGGACGTAAGGGAAAGCATTGGCCAAACAGACAAATCTAATGCTCGCCTTTTCTTCCATATCTGCGGCTATTTTCAAATTATTGCTTAAAATTTTAGGCTTAAAGTTGATGTTAACTAAAATGTGTTGACTCTCTCCTAATGTATAACAAGTATAGAGACCGGCATCCGTTCGGGAAATATTGTAAATATTAAGGACAGATATCTGATAAACGAGGCTCTGCATAGTGTGGCGCTCTTCCTGAAGCTTAGCTCTGAACCAATCGATATTGTCATTGGTTTGAGTTATATCTTCTTTTTTCCATTTGACTTTTGCCACTGGATTTGAGTCCACTTTACAGTGTAATTGAAAATAAGAGTCTCCTTCACGCGGCACAGGCCTGTCATGTTGTGTCACAATTTTAAGGCTGACAATAGCAGCCGGATCTGCATTTAAATATGAAATTTGAGGATAAACTCTGTTTTTTCTCGATATAAGAAAACTAAGAGAAAAAAAGTAATTTATTTCTCGACTTACAAAATACATTCAAACGCAGGAAAGCAGTCGAGTCTCCGATTTTGTTGGAAGCGTTGCAAACATATAATCCGGAGTCAGTTCGCGATACATTACTTATATAAAGCACTGATCCCTTCCCTCGCACTGAGCTCTTGCCACTTAGGTCTTGCCATTCTTCAGATCTATCCGACGATAAAGAGATGAGATCATTGCGCCCAATGTGGCCGCCATTCGATACAAGAGTCTTAAGGCGCTTCCATCCATATCTATCGACCAAAGGATTTGCTTTTGCGGAGAGATTGACCACTTTGTTCTCAAATTCATTGAGATCCAGGTGCGACTCCAACGCATCGAATTGGGGCTTAACTTAATATTTGAAAGCATCAAAATGAGTCCAAAAACACATTTAATATAATAACAAAATTTTCACTTCAAATCAATACGAGTCTCACTTACAATAGACAGACAGCACTTCATCCGCTCTGACCACTCCTTCATTGCACAAATTGAGATCAAAGGAGAGAAAAGAGGAAACAGAATATCATTGAATATAATATTGAGAATAAGAATAAGTCTTTTATCTCTGTTTGCAAGCATTTAATATAAAGCTGAAGAACAAAACAACTGATCTCACCTTCAGATACCACAGGATTTGTCGCTAAACATGTTATAACACTTTCATTATCTTCAACTGAGGCCACAATTGTCGCGAAAGCTTTAGTTACTTTTGCCAAAGACTTGTTCCCATCATTTTGAACATCACTACTATTGGTCTGAAGTGATTGTGATGACTGATCCATCAAATTCTTGCCATTTTTCAGTAATGTAATCACAGCTCCCGGATTACTGGGACTGGTGTGACACTCTATTCTGACCTTTATATGAGATAAGCAAATATTAATTTGAATAAACAAATGAAATGCTTTAATGACTCGAATAAATTGCAAAATTAATCGCTTATGTGTTTCGACATTCGGTTTAATGAGTCAAACAATGAATGATTGAGTCATTCAAAAGACACATCACATTAACTATAACTTATGCGGACATGTATTGGATGTAATCATTAAGATATCATCAGTGAAAATATGTCTCCACTAATGCTAAACAAACAGAATTGAGTTCATGTCGGGAATCGGTCACAACAACAACAACTCTATACAAACGCTTCGCCCTATTTATGTCTGTGCCGTACAAGAAATACATCGCTTTATTTGGTGATTAAGATTAAAAGCAGGGAATCGGAAAAAACATTGAAACGGAGAAAAACTGCGATTCAGATCGTAAACAGAGTCCACAATCATTACAATAATAGTCAGATATATTGTCCGAAAGTCGACTTCATTAGTGTCGATGCGATGACTGAATTTGTGATTAGGTATGGCCTCACAAATCAAGATACTCTCAATTCTATTGTAATACACTATGAGATGACTCGAATGAATCAAAAATATCGATCCTTTTCTCTCAAATCTACTCAATATTTATGATAACTTCTGATATCAACTCTAAGCAAAAGGATTGCAAATTAAAACACAAATAAAGTTTAACATAATTTTCAAATTACTTAACTTAACATAAAATTGTTATTTCAGTCTTTGAATCATTCATTAAAACACAAAGTATTAGTGGAAAGGAGTAATACTTGGAAAGAGTTAGAGAAGGAGTACTCACCGTATCGTTTGCTTTAATAAATGGTGGAAACACAATGAAGACATGTTTTGGTGGATCTAATGGTTGCAAAAGTATGTTAAATAAGAGTTTATTTATCAGAAAACTATTGTCTGGCAGTGCATCAAATCAAAGGAGTCTATGGAAGGGGTCTATCACTTAGTGATGCATAAAAATTGAAGCCAAAGGCAAGCGATTGCGTGTTTTTCTATGTACTCTCCTTTTATCATAACTGCTTCCGAGTGTCAGCCCTGCCATACCATTAATCATTTAAGTCGATAAGGTTTTTATATCACCTCTCAGTGCCATACATACAGTGCCACACATACAGAGCAAAGAATAGGAAAAGAAATCACAATCAAAATACTGGTCTTTGGCGTCAATAAGTCAATACATCGCACAGCACTGTATCCATCAGTTCCTCATTTGGACATATTATAGCCCTCATTGGAACAGCAGGTATACATGAGAGGGTTGTTCTGACACTTAACTGACTTTACGCGACAAAAAAAGCACAAATTCTTTCGTTTGATTAAATAAATTGCAAGACTCGTCTCCAATGATCTCATCTCACAATTTAAGGCAATTTATTGTCTGTCCGTCTCTTTGTTTAAATGCTATTTGAGAGCAACTGATGGAAGAGTAAAACAGATCCTAACTATTGTGTGATAGAATCGATATCTACAGTAGTGGGTCATCATTGCTATGCAAACAGTGAACCACTAGTGCTGAGCACTTGTTATTTCGATGATATATCATATGAGAAACAATACATTTTGCTTATAATAAATAAAAGACTCAATAAATCTCAATAATAATTACAGCAAACAGTTATTAGGAAACGGACTCACAATAAACGATTAATTTGAATGCTATTTCGTGGGGCAGATCCAGCGCCGGGTGTAAAACACGGCATCTGAATGTCTGGCCATTATCTTTAGCTTCGGGTCTAATCACCAGTTCGGACGACACACCACTTCCTGTGAGCGATGAGATGGCGCTAATCTAATGCACATCAACGCAATTAATCACTTGAGACAGAGTGTGGTTCGCATAGGAATGGCTGTTATTGCTTCACATACTTCACGATTGTCAGCATTGAGCCAAAGTAAGTTTGGTCTGGGATTGCCGGAGTAGCTGACACATTTGCATTTGACTATATTTCCAGCCACCACTGAAACCAACGAATCTTTGATTCCCAGAAGAGTTGGAAAATCCGGTGCGTCTGCAGAAGCAATGTTTGCATTAAAGTCAGTCATAAATCATATCTGCTTTCAATGCAAAAGAACGGAAAAGTTATCACTTTTTTCGAATACAATAGTATTCTAAAGGACTGAATGGAAGCACTCATTCATACATTCACTCATACTTTCTATTAGTTTATTTCGCATACAATACTAAACAAACTCAAACAGCACTGTAACAGAAAGCTTATAGAGCACAGCATAACATGCAGTGCACTGTAAAACTAACGTTTACTTACATATTACGTTCACTTTATGAATGGCTGATACGCTCTCCTCTTTCAGTGCAGAAGTATATCCTTTGCCATAACATTCAATAAAGTAATGTTTAATCGAAATTAGTTTTCATTGATTATCGTTTAATCAACTCTTGTTTCCCACAAATTTAATTACTGTCCAAACAATTATTTCTTATTTTCCTTCACTTTTGACCGAAACAATGGATGAAAATTCAATTGCCTTCAAAACATTGCTTTTAATACAAAGCTTTAATGTATGAAAAAGCAAAACAAACTCATCTTAGCTAATGTTCAACTTAGAAATCACCAGAGAAAGACCCTTAAGAGTCTCAATCTTAATCAACAATTTTCTTATAACAATCTGAAGACTCATTAAATTTCATCAAAAGAATAATTATTCGTCTCATAAAATGTGTTAATGTTTATGAGTTTATCACTGATTTACGGCTAATCACTGTATCTATAAATAGACTAATTTCAACATATTCTTCAGTATAAACAGAATCTTAGCAATAGTATAGAAATTGAATACCTGTGCACTTAAATGATTTAGTGTTGGGCTCTTTTTGTGTTATAGTGAACGTCAAATTAGAGACCGCAACCCAAGTGGTCCTGTCTTTTCTTATCACTTCCATGTGTTCATCACCTGATGTTATCTCAATTGCATCCAAAAACCACTTTAATTTCGTTTCAAACGGTGGCGGAGATGCCGGATATGCCGTACATTTCAGATTAATGGCTGTCCCTATCAAAGCAAATATCTTATCGATTGCCTTATAAGCAGAAAATTCGACTCCAAAATAACTGAACTGTTGATTACACTCAGAAATGTTGAAGGGATTAACTAAACAATAACCCCAACACTCGAAATGTGGCATTACCCCCTCCCCCCATAAATGTCGAAAAATCGTGAATTCGAAAATAAAGCCGAAAGATTTGATGTTAAGGTCATCTTTTAAACGTTTTTAGAAAAATACCCCCTAGAAACCCCCTTGGACCTTCGGCATTCCTGATTACACTAAAGGAATGTCCAAAGTATGTGGTTATGGATGGGATGCCTTAAGGGCTTCCATTGTCACTCAGATATTTACCATAAATAATATAATTAAATGTAAAATAAAGTGTTATTATTATTCTTTAATCAATGTTGTGGGAGATGACAAACTCAATTAGATTCCTTAAAATTAAAACTACTTTAATGTAATGATCATATTTTGAACTAACTGACTACAAAATAGATGGAAGTGGAAATTTGTGTGGATCAACCTTGGTTATATTTATAAGATCTACTGTTGCCTAAAATGATGTTTTGGAGAATTTGAAACCCAAAATAGAAAGGAATACCTTTGGGTTCAAGTAATGGCACTTCATTTGGACCGTCAATAGATATCTTTGTCGGGAGAACTGAAGAGTAAGCAGAAGATAATATTTATGTAATTGTAAGGAAGGCTATGCTATCGATGACTACTCACATAAGACACTGAGTGTAACGGTTTGTGTTAATGGGATGGGAGTCAAGAGATTGGTTGCCTGACATGTATACTGAGCCAAGTTTTCGGCTGCGGTCACGACTAGAGTCAAAGTGTTAATCACTTCATTTCTATTGCCGATGACATAACTGCGATCCACTTCAATGCCATTCCTGAGCCAAATAACACTGGGGGGCGGATAACCGTTGGACGAACTGCACTTAAGAGTAAGTTTTTCATGAAAATTAACAATATCTCCGTCTTTATAGCCCTCAATCACTGGAGTGTTGGGCGCCTTAAATATATTTATTAATACAGTAGCTCTCAATGGCTTTGACAGACCCGGATGTTCGGCCACACATTTGTATTCTTCTTCAGACTTAGGGTAAAGTGTGAGAAAACTGTCGATTGTATAGAGAATGTGTCGGTTATTGACCAGTGATTTGTTAACAAAAGTCTTCGCCGCCTCTGAAACGAATCAAACACAACAAAAGTGAGTCTTAGTCTCACAAAAATCTATTAGAGTTTATTCGCTTTCAGACTTACCGGACAATAATTCTGTGTTTTTGCGAAACCATTTCAATTTTGGCGGAGGTTTTGATGGAGAAGCCGAACAAATCAATACTATTTTCTCCCCCTCTTTAGCCTCTGCTATAAAAATATTGGATGAATGAGAACCAGAAGAATGCATTGAATTTGGGCTTTCAATTGATTTCGAGCCATTAATTGTGAGAGATTTCGGCGGAACTGTATTCGAGAAAAGCGACAAAATATAAGCCAATATTAAATTAATAGGTTTGAAAAGAAGTCAATTTTTGATATGGAAATCGACAGAACCCACTCTCACTTGAATTCACTGAATAAATAAAACATTCACTGAATCTCATGAATAGTTTTGTTGCGGTTGGAAATCGTCACAAAATATTATTATAATTCACAACATCTCTAAATAAATCAATTTTGTGTTGGATTGCAATGAAGTGATGTCAATATAACACTTCCCTATTTGCTATCCCATTATTTTTGACACAATGATTGAAATACTCTTTCCATAAACAGCACATAACTCTTATGTCCTTTTCAATGGCTTTCACTTAATTATTATCCCAAACAATAGCCATATAATCACAATATAGTTACGCATTTTTATTAATTCATTAGACTATAAAACTATTTGCTTCCGATTACAAATTGAAGACAATTATAATTATTATCTCTTTCGCCAACAAATTATTCACAAAAATATGACATTTTTTCACTTTGAGACTAAAGGAGTAAACCTTTTATAAAAAGATTTTCCCATAAAGTCTTAATGACATTAAATTTTTAATTCCCTCTTTTCTGGAAAGGCTTCTCATGTGATAAAAGTTTTATCACAAAACACTTGAAAGACTGTCTTTGAAATTCACTCAAATAGAGCTAACGATAAGTTTATGGAAATAAACGCTTCAAATGAATTATATTAAAAATAATGAGACACAGCTTTCAAACCGAGCTAACCATGCTACAACATAGTCTCAACCATTTACATTAATGGCTCAGAGAAAGCCGACGGTGAAACTCAAGAATTAACTATGTTAAATCAAGTTTCATAAATTTGACCATTACAATTAATTAAAATACTTTACATGCTTTTATACTTGGAATTAGTGAATATATGAAGTAATTTAAATTCAAAATTACATTCGTTGCAGACAATGTTGAATAATATACACCATTTACTTATTTAAAAGAACCATAAATTAGAGAATACTTCTCAAAAGTATGTCAGTCTATGAAATGTTATCTAATCTTATGCTTAATTTTAAACATATTTCATAATCTTTGATAAATTTCTTTAAAATATTGAAATTTGTTTCTTTCATAATTCACTTTAAATTTTCCGTTACATAGAAACGAATAAATGGTTTTCGAGATAAAGATATACTTTTTATTTAATAAATATTTTCTCTTTAAAGTTATAATGATTTTGGGATAACTTTCTTCAATAAGAGAGAAATTCTGTTAATTTGAAGTGAAATTTTCAGCTGATTTTAAAGTTCATTTGAAATTTAATCACTTCATTTAAAATACAAATTCTGACTTTAGTCTGAAATTCAATTTAAATGAAATGTATATCGAATTCTGGGGCACACAAGTGGGGTTTGTTAAGAATTCCCCAAGATTCTTGAGTTTGACTTTCTAAATTTGCATTTGACCGGACCCTCGCCTGTGTCTTAAAATTGTCTGCCCTCCACTCAAACCAATTTTGGAAACATTTAAATTTAAATGAGTTTTATTAGTTTGCTTATGCCGAATATCTTGGGTAACCCTGATCAAATGATTGCTTTTGAATCTTGAAATTAATTTAAAATAAGACGGGAGTATTCAAAATCAATTCATATAAATGTGGTTTAAGAGTAGAGCGCTTTAAGACCAGTAAATGATTTCATTTCACAAGAATTTATTTCGAGGCCTATCCTAATGAGGCATTTCTGGAGCGTTCAGTCTATCAAAGTATCAAAGTCTGGAAATCAGAGCAGACATTAAATAAATGCCAAACTATTCTCAATTTCAAATCTTTTCATTCATTGATGAAAATTCTTAACATGACTTCTGTTTTGATTGCATCGGAAAAAGCATTTTCGCACTCAAAGTGATCCCAAAGTTATTATTCGACTTTGACTTCAGTTTAATTAAAACCCGAATTCAATCAACACTTTTAGTTAATATTTTGAAACGAAAATTCTTTTCGCAATTCATTACTTTTTCCCAAATATTCAATCGATTGAATGAAATATTATTCTCTCATAAAACGCATCAAAATTTGATTTTCTTTTCCTTATTCTGCAGTCATTCATAAAAGTT
This sequence comes from Ceratozetes gracilis, assembly GCA_034694965.1. NCBI lineage: Eukaryota > Metazoa > Arthropoda > Arachnida > Sarcoptiformes > Ceratozetidae > Ceratozetes > Ceratozetes gracilis. The sequence continues at coordinate 14,595 of JAQIWF010000906.1, forward strand.
ATTACAGACTATGACAGCAAAAAAACAAAAAAAGTTCGCATAAATTATGATAAATCAATGAAATAAATGGCTTTCTTCTAATCAATTCAATTAACAAATTTAATTAACGCCACAAGAAAATAATTAGAACACTTGTGGATTACTCCTCTCCACCCTTTCCATTCAAACTTTACACCCCTTTCCAAAAGATTTAGTCA
>JAQIWF010000907.1:0-14788 GCA_034694965.1 Ceratozetes gracilis
AGCTAATCTCGGGCCTCAAAGGGGCTTGATATCAGAGAGAATCCTTATCAGTATTGCATGTTTTCAAAGGGCTATTTTTGTTTCTATTTGGAGGGCAATGAAGTTATGCCTTTCGCTTTGACTTTTTTGTCAAATTTATAAAATAAGTTTAATGCTAGTTGTATATGTGCTTGGTAATTGATAATTATGTTCTTATCACCAAAATTTACATAATTATATTACTAAAAAAAGATGTTATACCAAGAGCATTGCTTTAATGTCAAGGTGTAAATGGTGCGTTTGATCGATCAAATTAAGCCAAATGCTTGCTAATTGAGCTCAACTATAAGCCAACAATTTTATTACATTTTTTTAATCGATAAGTTCTAATGAAATAATTTATATGAAATGTATTTACAAATGTTGTGAAATATGCGCTAATTGTGAAAATGTATTACTCGTTAGGAATAAGAACAGCGATTAAAATAAACTTTTAAGAAGTTGTCGAGTAATGTGGGATTTGATATCATAGTCTAATTTTCTCCATAATTACTACAATTTCAGTGAACATGAATTGTAGTCTTTATCACTATCTTATCGTTGAGTTTAACAAAATAATGGCTTTCCATTGACTTTCAGTCAAATCACTGCAATTAATGTATTAAAATTTGACATTAGTTTTGTTGAAACGTCGGATCCGATCGATATAATGATATATTTGGATAATTCGTTATATTAATAGACATTTAAGAGTACTTTCGATTCGAAACAATTAGGAAAACATCGAAAAGCATTAAAGAACTGATTGTATGGCTAAGAGGCAAATGAATGCACCGAAAAGTATGTGACCCACAAAACAATTATAATTTTTAGTCAAAATTTTACTTTCGTGCGATTGTACGGAACGGTTGAGCGAATTCTCTATAAAAAGGTGAGACAATCCCAAAACAATTGTCTGTTTTTTGCAATTTTCAAAAAGTCAAGTCTAACAGAAAAATGAATTTCACATTTAAGGCAGGTTTTCATTACTTTTTCATTCAGTGATTTGCAACTAATTTGTGCTTTAATTTAGGAATATTTGACTCTTTCGGCACTATTTGCTGCCTTCAGTGCTGCAGTATATGGACAGCATCACTCAAAAGGACAGGAGAGCCAATACAATGATGTTTCCAATATTGAGGTAAGGGTTCTCTCAATTCTTTACATTTGATTATAATAATTGTGAATATTATAAAGGATGACAAATATCCGTACCAACCCTATGGCTTCGGATATGATATCGAAGGTATGCCTTTTTCTTAGCTTTAATTTCAATATTAATTAGTGTTTGATTAGATGGTTATGGGAACAAACAGTGGAGACATGAGAAGAGCCAACAACCTTCTAATGTGATCGGTAGCTACGGCTTCAAAGATAAGGACGGAATTATGAGAGAAGTGGAATATGTGGCCGACAAGAATGGATTCAGAGCCAGAATCAAGACAAATGAGCCAGGAACTGCTCCAAAAGATCCCGGAGATGTGAAGTTTGAAGCACAACCAGTTATGGTCTCAAATCATATCAAACACGACGAGTCCTCAAAAGAATCGAATGGAGACTATCAGCCGAATAGCAGTCGAGTCAATAGGATTCAACACAGGAGGGGAAGACTTGGAAAAAGAATAGGAGTCGCCCCCCATCGCACTTATAATGCCAACAATGATTATAACAAGTATAGCTGAGTTTATAATTGATCTGGATTAGGCTTCCTCTTGGAATTTTTAACTACCTTGCTAAAAAATGTTATGATTTTCAGTAATACTTATAATAAAAAGTTCGTAATTACTTTTCAAGTACATTATTAGTGTGTTACCAATATTATCAAGATCAAAGGTAAGAAACACTTTAAATATTTGCCATTACTTTCCCAATTTTATGCAGTTTTTGAAAATTATATAAATAAGAGATCGAAATAACGTATATTTTGCGATCTATTGATCGACACTTTCCACTGTTTGTCTCAATTCTTGCAATCCGTGACTATATCTAATCTAATCTGTGCTCGACATGCGATTTACACATTACCTGAAGATTTCACTCATTATGTGAACAGTTTTGGAATCAATTTTCAATTTTTTTAAAATAGTTTTGGTAAACATAATGAAAAGTTTCTTATTATCTATATTTAAGTAAATTTTGAGATAAAGAGTCATAAGAATCACTGAAATGTGTAAAAATGAAAACTAAAAACTGATAATTACTTGCATTATGTCAACTGAGACATACATTTTTTACCATAAATTTGCTATTTTTACCAAATCTTACAAAATATTTGAGTCATTGTAACGAATGTTTCTCTAAATGTCAATAACACTCAAAAAAAACAGTATAAAATAAATAATAATTTTTGTTATTATTAATTTCTAAACTTAATTAGAGGACAAATGGAGCGATAGTTTTAAAATTTATCACCTTGCTATAATGCTATTCATTTCCTAATTGATCTGAGCTGATACAGTATCAGTGTTATCTATCTAATTTTAATTAATCTTATCACTTTTCGATTGAATTGCTTTCTAATTGATTATTCAAAAATTTAATTGCTTTCAATTAATCATCTTTTCATTCCAAGAAACAAATGGCTATTATTGTAGAGGTAATTGACACCCAAAATTGAACCCTTACTTCAAGTGTTAATTAAATTCAAATCTTTTTTTCATTCAATTATTCCTTAATTTTAAAATAAATTCATTTTTATTGCGGTTTTAATTCTTCCGAAACTTATTATAATTTGGATAAAGTTATTGATAATAATCTTCATTAACTGACAAACAATTATCGTCGGAACTGATACACAAGCATTTGAATAAATTAGCTTGATTATTCAATGATGTTCCATAAGTTTTCACTAGTCAGTGATGCACAAGCAAAATTAAATGTATTGAATGCATTTATTTTGCACAGGGGGTTTCATTCAATCAATTTTTAAAGATTTGGGTGATAATACAAAGAACCCAGGGAGTATTAATCGACATATTGTCCAACCCATCCCTGATCACAAACAATGACTTAAATATTAAGTTTAAAGTCTCTTCAAAACATATAAATGAATACATGATTGTTGAGACACTCTATTATTCAATAGGACTAAAGGGTCACCAGATTTATGTCTCAAAGAGAGAGGAATGCAAATCAGGTTTTAGTCATATTTGCATTTCAATGGTTATTATGAGAAGAAGTTATGAGATGTGAATGTTTTGTTCAACAAAACAAAGAAAAGTTACGATTTTTGAATTATGAAATATTTGTTTAAATCTGCAATAATAACACTAATGAAAGGGAATTCTATGACCTGTGCTGTAGACCACATCCATTCTCATGTTCAATGTGAGCATACCGTTAATAACGGTGACCTACACCAGATTAATATAAAATTCTATACTCTAGGTAAACTGATCACATTTCTTTAGTTATACATTAAATGCGCTTGGTCAAGCAGACTTTGACACATAGTAAAAGATGTATTACAACACCAAGTCATTGATACTAATAAATACAATCGTAGTTATTGTCATTGATCTTGTTCAATTTTAACTAGATTATTTTATTTAATCAGAATTTAATTTTAAATTTAAAAATCTATTTAAAAACAATTGTTAAACAAATGGTTGTAATTCTTTACATTTCATAATCAAATGTTGGCTCAAAGTTAGTGATCACTTCATTCAATGGAATCATTAAGAAGTTGTTCTCAAATACTAATTATATTTTTAGAAAAGATTTAATTAAATTAACGATTGATTGTAAACATAATAAGAATAAAAAGATATTAACGAAATAATCATTTAATGATCTGAAGACAAGAATTACATAATTCAGTAAAAGTGAGTCTCAGTTGAGACCTAATTCTATACAAAGTCTTTGAATCCTAACAAAAACAAAAGTCAAACCACAATAAAATAAAACAAATGATATGATGGCTGTAATGCCTGTTCGGACACCTCCTCAATAATAGGTCACACAATCAAAATCAAGCCATTAATTAATAGTGAGTTACTGTTTGCCAGACTCTCACCACTCAGGAAGAGTGCCATTCATTTTCATTGATCGTATAAAAAGACGCCCCAACTCTTTGGCCAACTTTTAGTTGACGTAAACTTTGATCACTCCGTGTCTCCAACTATGAAGTGTCCATATATTCAGTGCTCCCGAATGTGATCTCCTAATCGGGCGATGAATTTATTTATTATTTATAATGTTTTGATCGGATTATCGATTTATTGGGCAAATGGACAGACGAACAATCGAAAGGAGGACGAGTGGTATAAAGAGGTAACAATTTATTCAATTATAACAATAATTCAATCAATAGAAATCAATTCTTCAGATTTATATTTTCAATGAATTTGGTGAAAGTTTTGCCTTGTTTAATCATTTTTACATTACATAATACCAATAATCTATTATCACTTTAAAATTATTTTTGTATCTTAATTAGTCTGTAAACATGATTTGGTTTATTTAATAATTATTAAGCCCAGATCAGTTTAGACTAGAATTCCTTGATTCACTTGTTCATGTGAGCATATTATTGTTGCCTTTACCATGGTGACATATTTTTAAAAAATAAATTTACTTTTGAATATAGAATAACGTAATAAATACTATAATTTGATTTAAATTACTTTAAATTGTATTATAAGAAAGACTAGAATTACTCTTTTATTTTTGTAAACCACTCATCCATTAGTGGACGTCTGTCTAATTTATTTCATAGCGTTTCACTCAATTAAATTACTCATTCAATATTAAAAACAATCCATTTTTGCAAGTTTCATGTTGTCCAAAAATTAATCTAAAATATAGTTAAGGCCATACATGCTTTACCATGTTGTTTTTTATATTTCTCTTAAATTTAATTATAAACTTACAAAATTAGAAATTGATTCCTAGTATTGTCTTCAAAAGAAAACTACAGAAATAGTTTAGTATAAAAAGTAAAACAAAAATAAGTAAGACACTTAACCAGGAATAAATATGCCAATCGTATGAATTTATCACTTAATAAACACTTGAATTAAAACTCAATTATAATTATATGAGAAATATTTGACTCGAGGCTAATCTATGAGTTAATTATGAGATGGGAGTAAATTGTGAATAATTTAAACATTTGATGTCAATTAAAAAGCGTTTTATTATAATAAAGTCAATAATATTGTGTTAAAGCACTTAAGAATTGAATCAATTAGTCATTTAAATTCTGTCGGTGTGTAAATAAGAGCAAGCATAAATAAATGTTGAAAGAATTTAAACGAGATCAAAAGTAAGAAAAGTAAACGAGTAATGAAACTAAAAAGCACTGAAAGTTCACTTCATTTGTGGGCCGATTCTGTGAATTCAAGTGAAATGAAAGACAATTCTCTTTACCCCACGTCTCACAAAACGGGTCATTATTTCTATATTTAATTTATTTGAACTAAACTTCAATTGTTTTTATTGAATAACAAAGTGATCACAAAATGAAATCTTTAAGAAAGAGATTCCGATCTAAAGATGTAATTATATTGATAGCAATGGCCGGCACAGCCCTACGCTTTTGGATATGAGATCCGTGACTACAGCGGTATGAATAGAGTTCACAGATTTAGACAATTGATTAAAACCAATGTATTTATGGTTCTGAAGGCAATGAACAGTACAGGAAAGAGATGAGTGATGGCGATAGAGTCACAGGAAGTTACGGCTATTTGGGACCCGACGGCCTCTACAGACACGTTGAATACATCGCAGATATCAATGGCTTCAGAGCTAAAATCAGAACTTCAGAGCCAGGAACTGCTAATGACAATCCATCAAATGTTCAAATAGAGTCCAACCCAATCCTTGTTTTGCCAAATCCGGCCCCAATAGGACCAATAGGCCCAGTGGTTACTCCTGGAAGCGCCTATGGAGATGTTGCAACAAGTCCAAATCCGGGTTTTAGACGGGATGGTGTGAGAAGGCCGCCTGAAAGGCCTCCCAATCCTAATCCAAATAGAAGTACTTTTGACAACAGACAACCTACAGCTCAACCTATTCCACGAATACCTATCGAGCCTTCAAGAGGTCCTAATATTAGGCCACCAGTTGATGATCGAAGACCAGTAAACGGCGATAATTTCAATGTAAACAGAGGTCCCCAACCGGTTGCACCCCAACCCCAACCTATTAAACCAAACTTTGATGAGCCACCGCTGAGGAATACTCCCATAGACAGCACAAGAGGAGGACCTAATGGTGATCCGAATGGAGTGACGTATCCAAATATTCCCGATAATGTGGTTCCATACAGAGGAGCCAATCCAAGCAGACCTATCGGGGAGAAGCCACCCATAGATGTACCTAGATTCAATGATCCAAGACAAAATCAAGGAGGCTCTGGAGGTGATCCAGGTTTTGATGGTGGAGACCGTAGAAATGCCAGACCGCCATATGCTGTAAGAGTTCCTTCACTGCCATCTCAGCCACCAATTCGTCCTCCCCCTCAACCTTACGATAGAGGATATGATAGAAATGGAGAGCCACCCATAAATGATAATAGAGGTCGTCCACCACAGGATTTTCGACCACCAGGAAGGCCAGATGATCGTGGATATGAAGTTACCACAAAAGGCGGTTCTACTAAAGGATCGCCACGAGATATGGGATTCATTGAAGCGACAAAAGGTTTCAAATGAATATTTCTTTTAATTTTTAATTAAATTTATTGCAATTTTAAGGTCCTATAAGTCCTTATAGACCTCCGAACAAGTTTTACGACAGACCGACCCCTGTCTTCGATGACGACAGTGAATATGACGACCAGTTTAAAAGAAGACAAGACGACGACAGAAATTTAGTTGTCGTGAGTAAACCAGTGTTTGAAGATAGGGATACAGATCGGAACATGGAAGCCCCCAGAAAAATTGGTGGTTTTGTGAGATCTCGATATAATAATACCAGACCTGACTCTAGAAATGGAGTCAAAACTGTAGGACCGCCGCCGCCAACAATTAGAGACTCATTTAACAGAACACTGAATGACAGTTCATATGATGCAAATCAGGGCAGACGTGACGGTATTGACAAAAGAGTGCGAAGACCTACAAAAGTGTTCGTCACGAGTGGTCCCATTAGTGGCATTCCTGACAAAAGAGAGCCACCCTCTCAGGGGGACAACAGATCCTTTGGTGCCATTGATGTACAACAAAGACAACAACACATTGACATCGATTACGACAATAAGAATACAAGAGATGGTCAACAGATTGATTCGGATGGCTTTAAAGGTCAGAATGATAGGGATCGACCCTTACCTCCAATTCAAAGAGAAGAGATTCCACCACAAAATCTCAGACCTTATTACGGATCGCGACGTGACGGCAGTCGAGGTATGTCTTCAAATTATAATTGAGTTTTAAGAGAACTTCTTTAGTAATGACTCAAATCATTGTTTTCCAGATTCTGTTCCTAAAAGACCTCAGAGCAAAGCTTCTCCTCCTCGTCAACCCTTACCTCCATATGATCCCCGAGAGGAACAGCGACACATACAGACACCGGATCAAGAGATTCCCATACATAGAGACGATGATGACCAGGAACCTAACAGACCGGGTGGACCTCAAATATATCAGCCTTTGAGACCAAATCATAGGCCCGATCGTCAACCTCTGCCTCGAAAGCCAGAGCAACGACCTTATAGGCCAAGAACACAAACACAGGACAGATCTTATGAGGAACAGTCGATCGAAGTCCAGCCCTATCAGACCCAAAATAGCGCTTCAATTACTTCTCCCGTAAATACTATTCCGACCGCATATGAACCGGTCGATAGTTTAGAAGACGAAAAGGAGGCTGCAGGAAATGGAGTGGAAAAGCCATCATTAAACACACCGCTGTCCCCCTCTTCATATATTGTGACTCCATTTCCAATAAATGAGACCAACATTCAAATCAAGCCAATTATAGGTACGTTAGCCTCCAGTTATCAGCTCACTATCACTAACATCTCTGACATTAACTAATTTTGATGGATAACTAATTTTCACTCATTTTTAAACTTAATAAATAAGACATTAATTGTAGTTATTTTAGGAAATCATAATTTGTTAATATATTTAAAATTTAAATCCTTCGCTAAATTGAGTCCAAATCTAAACTAATTGTAAAGAATGTAATCTAAAACTAAAGTAAACTAAAGACCGATTAAAACTTGTTTCAATGATTCTAACAATGCTAACCATAATGTCTATATTACCATGATAAACATTGAAAACCATTGATAACCATTGATAATCATGATCATTTATGATCGCCATTTACATTTTATCAATTGATTCAAACCAGTAGTAGGCAGACCCGAAGTATATAGTTTAGCCCCAGAAGTCACTCAAATGGAGATCCCTAAGTTTGGCACTCGACTCAATACACCACAACCGCCGACACATGTCTACACAGCTATTGATGAGAATCTCAATGACGACAGAGTAGACCAACAAAAGGATTTCAATTATAATAACGATGGAAGCGATGAAAACTATGATCAAAATGACTATCAAAATGAGGATCAGAATAGCGATCAAAATATCGATACGAATGTGAACCCTATCGACAAACCATTAGAGAATCCAATGGATGATCAAAGCCCTAAACAGAACGATAACATAGAGAATGATGAGTACTATTCCTATTATGACGATCAGAATCAGGACGTGGAGAGCAAAGACAGCTCCAAAAACGTCATCTTTACTCAAACTACAGCTCATAAAAGTGATGAAAATTTGAACATAAATTCAAACAATTCTTTGCCGATAGAGATATCACATAAAATAACAAATGTAATGAATTGGCATCAATATGATTCCGGGGGACAGCCATCACTCCAATAGTGACTATTCACTCATTTTAACAATCACTCAGTCATTAACTCATTAATAGTATAAGAATTTATGTAAAAATGTATTATTAAATAAATTAAAAAAACATTTATTTGAATCAAAATCGACCCCAAATTCTATCTCGAGTGTAATCAGAGGTAAAAATATTCCTAAAAGAGATATATTGGGAAAGACATGACAACGAGTGAAGACTAATATAGTTAACACTGAATTATCATTTGATTAAAGTGCTATGTAGAACATGTAAGTGTCACAAAACAATCATGCTCGTTTAAGACAGTGTTGATTGAGTAACTGTTAAACGACAGCTCAAACTAGTTTTGATGATCACAACTGTTGGTAAAAAAGTTTTTTGACATCATTGACATCACTACCCGATAACCTGTTGTGGGCATAACCTGTTGACCTATAAAGGGATGCCTGTTTTGCGTTCGTCTGTTCCTCAGTTTAGGAATCGCTCTGCACTTAGTATACAAACAGTCATCAAAAGTTTCATCAATTAATTAATCAAAAGTTTTAATCAATTATTTTATTTTTCGATTAACGGAAGTATACTTTGGTTTCGGTTGGAATTATAACACGATATGAAGTTTATGAGAGCCTTAACTCTGATTTACATAATCGGTTCGTAAAACGTTTTCATATTTACTCTGTTCCTCAATAATAGGCTAAACTTGAACTTCAAAACTATTTAAATATATAAATAAGTCGGTCTCTGAATGTCGGTTACATTGAGGTTATTCCTTGTGTTACCAAACAGTTGTTTAATTATAGATTAGAGCTATTATTGTGTCCACCATTTAACGGACCAAGCACTTTTTGGCCCATTTAATCCTTTATACATTTTAAATGAGAGTAAATTTATTATTTTAATTGTAAACATTTGCCATTCATTACTCTTTTTATACAAAAATTAAATTAATTAAAACTATAAATACATTTAAGTGCTTCTCATAAATCATATTGAGTTAAATGAAAAGTTCACTGTCGCTCCCAAATACAAAATTGATCATGATAAACCCTTATTTACAGATCTTCTTGTCATCTTTTCTGTGACTTTGGCCCAGGAGTGGAACCAATTGGTAAATAGTTTGTTTCAATAATTTTCTTTGAATGAGTAAGTTAGATTAGGGTGTTTTAGCTTTCAATGTTGTTAAACAAAACCAAGGTCATTTTTATTACTTTTCCATCTGTTTTGCACACAATCACCTCATTTTGATTATAACTAATTATTTGGATTTGGAGTCAATTGCGCGACGAATTGGTTTAAAATAAACAAAATTCAGTGAAAATGAGTAATTTGTGGGAAATTTATAGGAATTTGGTTCGAATCCTATTTTCTAACTGTGAATAAACTTTTAAAAATGTTTGATATTTTAAAATAAGCGATGAACTAATTTCTCTCATAAACGCTTTGCATATGTAATAGAATATCGAAGAATTGCAATATTGGCCTCAAGGCTCAGGGTATAAGTCGTTTATTTATGAACCATAACCACAAGCTTTTCTTATTTTTTACTGTCAATGGTTTATACGGAGATAACGAAGTTTTCGAAATATATAATTTGGTTATGTAACCCCCCTTGGGGTGGGGTCTTATTATTGCATAGATATCCAACATAGGAGAGAAATTGTGTCTCTAGAGTCTAGACGGACTAGATAAGGATGGAGGTGTCTTGCTTAGGGCCTTATCGCTAAAAATAAATTTGCCTAGAATCCTTTCGCTTAGATTTATTTTGCCTAGAATACTTTCGACTAGAATCCTTAGATTTTTAAAATTATTAGTCTGTTGGTCTATACATTAAATTGCTCCTGCACATGGTCAAACTAAATATAACAGTATTTGTTAACCTGAAAATAATAAACTCATTTACCAGAAGATACTAAACTTTATATACTTTAAATCTAAAGGGAGTTATTGTCGTCTCATAGTCATCACTGAATGCTTGTTCAATATAATTTAATGCTCTTGATTAAATTGAATTATCACACGAATAAATGTGATAATCAGTTTGCTTAAAATTGGATACTTCAATGTTACCCAGATCATATTTCTAATATTGTGACTTAAGTTACAGAGTTATGGCAATGAGGCGAAGAGGTCTCACCGGAGCTGTAGATTTCCTCTCTTTAATTGTCGTCTTATAAACAAATTTCGGTCAACAAAACGAGAAACAGTCAGTCATTCAGTTTTATTGCAAAACAATTGTTTATCAAATTGATTGGTAGGGACTTCGAGCCACAGGTCAACCAAATCCAAACATTAACAATGAAAACGGCGTTTATGACCCGTCCCAGTCGTCGTTACATCCGTCATATGCCCTTCCAGTATATGCCGGCTCATCACATGTTCCGAGCTATTATGCAAACACTCCTTATATGAGTGCAAGCAATGAATTCCCAGCGGCGACAGTAGCCCTGTCGGGGCCTAACGATGGTCAGCACACACCATACGGTCCACAGTCTCAATACACCGCACAAAACTACGGTCAATCGCCCAACACTATAGATGTTCACCAAGTTTTGGATCAATTTATCAGATCTGCGGGATTGAGTCCTCAGGGTGACCACGAATCAGAAGCAGCCCACTCCTCCTCATTTGCGAAAGCGGGCACAAAACCTGTGCTGACATTCAAAAAGCTACTCTCATTCCCATTCTATTTGTCAACCGATCCAAATGTTGTGGACATATATGGAAAGAATTGGAAATAAATTGATGTCTAAATTATTTATTGAAGAAAATAATGTGTTTTATATCAATCATAAGAATCATATTTCTATTATGAGAATATCTAATGTGAGACAACAGCTGGGCTTCGGTTCACCGGTCGCTTAAATTATTCAAACCATTTATGTATTACTCATACGTTTATTGATTTTCATAGATATCACATAATAAAGGTGTTCATCCATTAGGCCAGGGGTTGGAATAACAACTTCTATTAATTCATAACAGATATCATTCCTGATATGATTCACAGAACAGTAATCATTAGATTCTCGAAGACATTACTATTAAAAACTTGTTATCATTTATGAGCGCTTCTAATGGTTTGTGAACTAACCCTTCCCTAAAAATTATGTCTTTCTCTGAATCATATTAGAAATAAATTCAATTACAGACACAATGAAATGAAACTGTATTTTACATCAATTGAATATTTATTAATAAATTGATCGAAAGGTAACATTCATTCATTCATTATTTATGTTGATAACAAAATAGCCTATTTCTTAGGTAATTTAGATTAGTTTGTGATAATTCATAATTTATCAAGTGATTTATCAAAATGATGACTGCTTGCTAATCTCATTTAATGAATTGAGAGATACTCTTGTAGAAACATTGAACTTTGAAGCCAAAAACAATGGAAAATATGTTCAGTTAAGCGAAAAATAAAGTTTTTTGAGTGAAATAATGTCGGAACGAAGAGATCATAAAAACTAAAAGTAAATCAATATTAACGGACACTTTTATACGAGGAAAAAGTTTGAGCGCAACTCCAGAAGCACATGAACGGCACACTCACATACACCTCAGCTTATCTGTGATTATGCCCAACACTACCGTATATTAGATGTGTTTCTCGCACTGCAGTCATATCGCAAACCAAATAGTAGTGAAACGTTAATGTCTAGCGATATATCAGAAGCACTACTCCTCTGAATTGCATTTTTCTATACCTGTAATGTCTATTAGAGAACAGTTACTACTGTAGTCTAACAGAGTATTTGTGTATGAAAGCCACCAAATGATGCCTTTCCGACAACTGTTGTGCAATGAGTGCTATGAGTGAAAGTGTCTTTAAAGTGACTATACGTTTGGCCTATGTTTGCAATCATTCAACAAACATAGCAATGAAACTATTTATGCAAATCATCTCATTTTCATTAATTATTTATCAATCAATTAATTAATCTGCATTTGACTGAAATTCACCTTGCAAATCTCACTATTAACTTATTGAGTAAATATTTTGACTTTATATCATCAACTTTTCAATCACTTAAAGCAATTAAATTATTAAATTTTTCCACGAAATGATTTTATCGACTTATTCAATGTAATGGTAAATTTGAAAGGAGCTAATTATTTAATTAATCAAGTTAACTATCAATGATATCGATGGAAATGTTGAACGATATGCTGAAAGTCAATTTGATTTTGATTACAGTAATTGGATGTGTTTTTTGCAATCAAAAGGACTCATTGGAGAGTAATTGTAATGTGACTTATAGTAGAAGTGATTTAATTATAAGTTATATCAATAACCAAAGTGTTTATTGCAATAATACTATTAGAGCTCCCAAAGGGCACAGAATCTTGATAACTATCCTCGAGTTAGACATTCCACAGCAAATTGACGGTCACTCCAATTGTAAAAATCATTTGTCGTTTAGTCCGGTGACTCCGACAGAAAGCCGTGTCTTAAAGTTATGTGGACAGACAGCTAACGGTTCAGGACTGGCAGCTCAAAAGCAAATCATTTCGTTTAATAGTTCGCTAACCTTTCAGTTTGATATCGAACATCACTTGAGGTTAGTCTCAGTTCTTGTTTTTTACATTTGATTCTCTGCTATAATACCTGCAAAACAAATATTGTGTAAGAAATCAATTTAACTCAACTCTAATCTCAGACGATATGAAGAATCGATTTTTTTTCTTTTTCTCTAAATTCTCTCTGTATTTGTCCGACAATAGAGAGAAGAATAAACTAAACCTCGGATAGAGTTCACTGTAATTAAGTGTTTCGGATAATTCATGTGTTTGAAAGTGGGATTTATTTGTCACAAGTATTTGTTTCCCAACCGTTCAATACATTTATTATTTTCTCATTTTGTTAAATGTGGGCCAAAATATTGTCGAATGACAAAGACATGGATCAAAATCTATCTTTTTTTACACTTACCTCTGATTTATCGCACAAAGAGTTATATTTCTTCCTTATTTTGGAAGATGTGTTGATTAGAAATTGCACTTGATAAATGAGCATGCATGTTGCAATCCCATTTTCAAATCTGCTCAGCATTGCAAACACAAATCTTCATGCAAGATTAAACATGGCTCAAAGCATAACATATTAAAATAGTGTTGGGAATTAATAGAAAGCTTTGATTAAGGTAAAGTTAGCTGACACAGTTTGAAGCCCCAGGTTTTCATATATTGAATAATTCAAATTTTCAAATAAATTCTTTAAATCCCTGTGAATGACATTCCTATGCCTTTGCTTCGCATTTAAGCCCTTTTTATGAAGATTTGAATACATTTAAATCAAAGTTAGAGAAATCAATGCCTCAGAAATGATAATATTTGAAGCAAAACATGACTCTATTTTCAAAGATAAACCGATTTTTAAAATTTTATTTTAAATTTAAATTTTTTGTCTATTTTTGCCTTAAATAAGTAAAATTTTTCTCCCATTTCGTCTCTTATGAGAAAACTAAATATGTGTTCAATACATCCACTTATGAAATAACTGAAAACACATTTACTGATGGACAGAATGAACAACAATTTTGATTTATTGTGTGTTATTTGATGAGCTCTTTTGAACACTTTTATCGGCAAATATTTTTGCGAGAGAGAGAGAGAGAGAGAGAGAGAGAGAGAGAGAGAGAGAGAGAGAGAGAGAGTCACAGTCAGACTAGTTTCATCCCAAAGGACACAGATGCTTTTACTTTTCCTCTTTGCATTCAAGTCATCTTCAGTTGAGAGTGAATTTACTTCAAAACATAATAATGTACTTCAGTTCAAGAATTTGATTATCAAGTCGTAAATTTTTCTAAATTTTTTCGGATCAGTTGAAAAACGCATTCAAAACTACTTTAATGGATGGCATTTATAAGACGTAAATCTTTCCTTCCCACTCTCTCTCTCTCTCTCTCTCTCTCTCTCTCTCTCTCTCTCTCTC
>JAQIWF010000908.1:0-14780 GCA_034694965.1 Ceratozetes gracilis
ATGTCGGAATGCTTTTCAATATTTACGCTAATATTGGGGTCATTCCAGACCCGATCCGGTGGTGAAGATTCAGAGCCGGAGCCTTGAGCGCCGTTCACTCCATTTGTGAGCTCATCATCACTGGCTTCAACCCATTTAACATCGTTTTTATCTAAAGACTCAGATCTATTCCTTTCAATCATTTTCTTGAAATCAGTTTCACTAAAATTTTGATGAATTTGATTAGAATTTAGTAAATGTTTTGGAATTATATTCGAATGACTATCAGATGAAAGGGAAGAAGAGACCGATTGGTTGGCTCCAGGTTTAGGTTTAGGGTTCACATCAATAATATTGAGCCCTTTATCGAGAGAACGGCTTATATTTCGGTTTTCATTTGTCATTCGAATTGAATGATTCGAAACATTTGAAAAGTTTCTCAATCGGATGGCATTGGCCTTCGAAGGGCCGGCTTCGTGCAGATCCTGTTGGTTCCGCAGGAAGTCTAGCTCTCGACGCAAATAGTCATCGATATGACTCGAATTATTTCGGGAGTGACTCGAAGAGGGAGCGGTTCCGTTAGAAACCAGTGAAGACACCAAATCTTCATTGAGAAGAACTAGTCTTTCCTTTAGAAGAGAGTATAGATTAGGAAGTGTTGCACTCAAGTCCCGGGTTTGAAGACCCAAATAATGTCTCAATTGAGCGATATTTTTGTTCATAAGAAACACTCCATATTTGAAGTGGAGTTTGTCTTTTCCACTCTTAGTATGCAATGGGAATATTCGCTCGTTTTCACTGATTTTCTCATTTAAATGATCGACAACTGAAGAACGCGAACCAAAATATATCATTTGATATCTTAAAGTCACGTCCAGTAAACGGGATATCAATACTAGAATATGTGTCACATATCCGACAGCAATGGATATCATAGTGTCGTCGTGTCCGTCGAAACGCTCAGAATTAGGTAAATGAACGCCACATATAGAGAAGCCTCCGTTTCCATCGGGGAAAGGCACCAATGGATAGATCTTGGATATACCGGTAAACAATTCTCTTCTTTCAAGCATAAGTTGAGCCCTGGTTTTGGTGAGTCTCTCTCTGGTTTGACCCAACTTTTCCTTCTTTATGGAGAATTTTTCCTTTTGTTGTTTCAAACACTGGATTTTGTTCAACATATCGATGCCTTTCTCACAAATTTCATTCTCATTCCTGCCTTTAGTCTCCCGACTGGTCACTAGTTTTTCTTTAGATAAAGTCAACTGATTTCTCAATGTCTTGACTCTCACTTCCATTAACTCAACCTTTGATTTGAGTTCACTTCTGTCGGACATAAAATTGAACTTTTCTTCCAATTTGGTTCGGGTGTTATTCACGAGAACTAGAGTTTGTGTGATAACCCTTTGCATCATTTCAATCCTATACAACACATTAAGACACGAAGAGTTCCTTAAACTCATCTCATCTGTCACTGGAATCAATTCCCTTCGAAGAGATAACTGTTTACAGAACTCATCGCTGGCTATGGAGTCGAGACTCGTATAAAATCCTTCCATTAATCCAAAAATAATTGTATTGTCTTTGAATCGGTTGTCTTTCGGTATTTCTTCGCCGATGAATACTAAGCCTTTCAAATGGATCTTCCATTCAATGAAGAGATTACTCTTAACTGATGTCCTCTCAACTAATTGATAGCTATTGTTGTCGTCATGTAATTCATTATCATTTATGTGAATATAATATAGTCTTATAATCAGTTCACTAATCGCTGGATATCTGAGCGAAGAACTTTCAATAGTCTTCCATTCGGGGCTCTATTGGATGTCAAATATTAGAATCAATTAAAAAAGTGTTTCGATATAAATATAAAGGGAGTGCTAACTGTTGTCAAATGGGTTTCGCTTTCATATATCAGTTCCTCATCGATAGTAAACATATCGAACCGAAAGCCGACGGATCTGTTATTGGTATTAACCATCAATTCATCCGCCGGTGGCTTCAGATTTCTGGCAGCGATTCGCTTTAGATGTCGTAAATGGAGCTGACATTCAATATCAATGAAACAATAATGTAATCAATGGATAAGAAGATAAATAATCTGTGAACTATCAAAACCTGCTGTGAAATGAGGGGGACGTAAGTCTTCTTTACTCTGGAATCAAGTGAGAAGTCAATCGATGCCATAATTGCTGTCCAATTAAGCGATGGATCGATGAATACATCCAACAATTGTTCAAATCATGTGATAATCACAAGACATAAACAATTAATAGTTATTCCGATTAAATAACATATGATTTAAACTAAATTTTCACAATATTTGTGAGAAAAAACATTTCATCAAAAATGTGAGTAAAATAATGACGAAAAGCAAAGGGAAAGCCTATAAAAAGGGTTATTTGTGTTGACGTTATTTACATCCTATGTTTAAAACTCCCATTTATTTACATTCAGTCGACACGAGGTTTTTGACACACTTTTGATCGCAATTCAAACCATTAATGCTTTCACTCAAAACAATTGTGAGTATAGTTTAAGTCTTTTTATTAATTTAATTGTCATTCAATTGACTTTGAATTTGACTAATGTTTGAGGAGATATTTAGGACACAAATATTTCACTCGTGAGGCAACTCGTGATTCAAGCGATTGACTCAATTCGAGTGCTATTTATTTGACATCCGATTAGATATTAGTTTTGATGTTTACGTTTCCTGTCATCTGTTTTCATGTTTTTCATAACAGTTTTGTTATCGAAATTACAGTTCAATTATTTGAAGAGTAATTCAAAAGTGTTTTTGCGTAAAAACATGTCCACAAATAAGCAGCTCATATGTCCTCCAGAGTGTGTCCGAGGAATGACTCGTTTGGATAAAAGTCTTTTCGATACAACAGTTTCGGTGCCATTTGTTGAGGTCGAAGAGAAACAGATGGAAAGTGCCATCGATTGTCTCAAACCTTTTCTGTTAAAACTGAAGAACTTTAATCCAATCGAAGTTAGAGATGAAGATAAGAAACGAATTATTATCTTAAACCCAGAAATGATATCCACTTTGAATGATATAATCAAAGATAACGACAAAAGCCAACAAGTCTTAGAAGATTTGTGTCAAATCAAAGAACTAAAATTCAAAGACATTGTCATTACTTATGATAATTATAATCAAAAGATGGTATTGGACTCAGTGTTGCCCAAAGATGAGGACACGGTTTCAGGTTTTAGTACTATCGGACATATATTGCATCTAAATTTGAGGGAACATACCCTCCCTTTCAAGGAACTGATTGGACAGATATTGTTGGACAAAGTGCCAAACGCTGACCTCGTTGTCAATAAATTGAATACAATTAACAATGAGTTCCGTAACTTTGAAATGGAAGTGTTGGCCAAACGATCACAAGAAGTGAATACAATCGTCAAAATCAAAGAATCTTTTTGTGAATTTGAATTTGATTTCGCAAAAGTCTATTGGAATCAAAGGCTCGGAACAGAACACGAGAGGATTCAACTCAAGTTAAACAAAGGCGTCGATGTCTTATATGATGTCTTCGCAGGTGTCGGTCCTTTCGCTATACCGGCAGCGAAGCGCAGAAAGTGTGAGGTTTTGGCTAATGATTTGAACCCTGACTGCTATAAATGGTTAGATTACAATCGCAAACTTAATAAAGTAGAGGAAAGGGTCAAAATTTATAATATGGATGGAAGGGATTTCATACGAAATGTCATTCGAGAAGACCTTTTGGAACGAATGAGAAATTTTGACGGAACGGAAGCAAATCGTCAGTTTCATATCGCAATGAATTTGCCGGCGCTCGCCATCGAGTTCTTGGATGCATTCAAAGGACTGTTGGCTTCGAGCGACTCATCCAATGAATATAAGATAATTCCTGTCATTCATTGCTATTGTTTTGTGAAAAATGAGCCAAAAGACGGCTCATCTGTTGCTAAACGAATGGCTGAAGAAGTATTAGAACACGAATTGACAGATCTTATGGAAATTGTGAACATTAGAAAAGTGGCGCCGAATAAGGATATGTTTCGCATCAGTTTTCTAATGCCTCCAACAGTTTTGTACCCAAAAGTAGATTCCTTTAAACGACAAAAAATTGAATAAATTTTACTTAATTTAATAGTCTTTTATTGTAATTATTTATTAAAACTCATTGAAAGTCTTATTCGTTTTATTTTGGTTTCAGGTATGAAATTATGGCTAAAAAGAAGACAAATAGTAAGAAACAGACACTCAATGCCTTCAAGGTCTCTGAAGGAAGGGCTCAAAAGGCGAAGAAAAATAAGTCGAATATTAATTTCAAAAAAGTTAGTCATTAGTTAGCCGTGGATTTGGGTCTAACTGTTGTTTCTTACAGTTTAAAATAAAAACCAATGAAGAAGTGGACAAATTGAATGAGACTTTGAATGATCTGCAGAGAGATGTGCGGACCGCCAAACAAAAGCAAACGACAGTAAACACTAACTTTTAAAACATTTCCTGGAATTCCATATCTTTTAAATAGGTATCAAATCCCAGAATAAGTGAAACCAAAGCGTCAAATGTGAACATCGATGAGGCTATAGACAAGTTGTCCCACTTATAGGCCATTCCCTCGTAATACTGACTCGCTGTTCAAATATGATTAATGTTAATTTTTATTGCATTGGAATCCAAGGATTTAGTCCTTTTCTAAAAAGAATGTAAAGAATTTAATACAAATAAAATTCTATATAATAATTGAATTCTATGTAAATTCGTTGAAATTATACAAAAGTATTGAAGACATAAAGTTAGGACCGGGTCAACTGATTGCCCAGAAGTGAGATCTCAATCAATGACTCGTAGACTGTTTCTACGCTCTGATTAGTTGGAAAGGAGCGTCCGGTGAGACAGCCTTTCCTTACATTAGCTACAAATGTTTTCAAAGAATCTGATAAATGATTAACCGATTCGTTCAATGATTGGCTGCTTTGAGGACTTGAATTTCTGGCCAAAGTTTGGCCCACATATACCAACTTCTGACCACAAATCACCACCGATTTAGACTCATTCCTATGTGAAAAAAGAGTCAGACCTTTCCCTAGCAATTAGTGACTTACAGAAGTGACACTTTTGTGAGTTGGAACTGATTTCTTTGAATGAGTTCCACTAATTCGGAAATTGTTTGCTGAAGAAGTTGACAACAATTTTTCATTTGTTGGAAATAAAATGCTTTAACTTCTGTTTTGTCCACTTCTTTGTCTAATTCTCTCATTATTTTTTCATTCGACTCCTTGTTATGAAAGTTAACTTCAGTTTTGGACTCCAAACAAACTACAAATTATGAAACTCTTATATTGAGAACAAATTGCAATTAAGTCATACCATAATCGTGTGAAACGTCTTCATAATCATTGTATTCACTTTCCATTTCATGTTCTATAACTGGAAGTGCGGGCAGTGGTCGTAATTGTGTGTTAGAGGACTGTCGTCTATGCTTTGCATTTAACACAGGCTTTGGTGCGATCGGGGGTTTGCTGGCGATTACCGGAACCGGTGAACTCGCCGGAGGAGTGTCATTGAACGGGAATAGAAGGCGGGCATTACCTCTAATTGTGGCGACAATATGACGGATGTCGTCGCTGATATGTTTGGCACAGGCAGTCAATCTATCAAGGTCATCACTAACCACATCACTCTCTGTTTTCACAACCCTTTCAATAGTCCAACAATTCTTTGTGTCCATTGCTTTCAAACAGTTCTCAACGATGTCTTCAATTATATAAATGAGTTTATAATAAGAGTAATAATAATGTAATGAATGTAAGCATTACTTAAAGAGACGGTTAACTGTTGAACCAATTGATCCAATTTGTTAACCATTTTCACGTCTGAAGTGTGGGTTCGACCAAATATAACGGATCGGTTGCAGAGATTGACAAATTGACGTAAGAATGCACTAAGGTCATTGCAGAGTACCTGCAATTGACTAACTCTATGGTTGCTACAAATGGCATCACGTGATCGCCAATTAGTTCCCGAACAGAAGTTTTTGAAAATCTGTTCCAAAGTTTGTAAACATTTGGTTTCCGTTTCTGAAAGCAGTTCCAGACATTGATTGTTCCAAATTAAAGAAGAATTCGTAGCCTTCGGGAAATCGTAATCTTGATTTGGTGTCCACTGCTGTTCACTAATTGATCGGTTATTCGATGGAATGTCATACAAATCGCCGAAAGACTTCTTCGGAAGAGAATATACGTTCTAAAAGGGGACTCATTTAGTAAATCATATAAAAAAAAGAACTCAAACCCGAATCGCTTCCAATTCGATGGAATCACTCGAATATTCAGCCATTTCTTCGTCTGACAATCTTTTTCGTACTGAATCGTCGCTTAAATGACACGAAGAATCGCATCGGATTTCATCTGATGACTCGGAAGAAGCAGACAAAAGCTGTGGTCTCGATATCGGAATAGGAATGTCATACGTGTTGTTGTTATCTCGCGATGGAATGTCATACAAATCGATATCTATTAAAGAAATTCTGTTATTTCTGAAGAGAATCAGATATTCATTACTCGATCCAAAATCCTGGCGATTAATGGGAATGTCGTAATTACTTTGCAATTCCCGAGAGAAGGCATTCCAACTCTTGCGTCGAGTGGAGTCATCACTCATAAACTGAGCCGAAGCCATATCTGATAGGGCACAGCAACTGTTAGACGCTAACCGGTGACCACTAATACCATCACAATTTGGGACAGGAATAGCACGTAATCTGTTTAAGCAGTCAATGGTCACCAAATAGTCAATATTAATGGGATTACCTGTTGGCAGGTGCGAGACCTGTTCGACCATCGCAATGATTGACACACAGCCACCAACCTACCAGCGCCTTCGGGGTATGCGAAAGAACGGTGAGGACATCCCCTCTCTTGAACTCCAGTTCATCTGAAGACAAACCAATTTATTGACTTAAATAATACTTTTTGAGACAAACCTTCAGATTCTGAGTGATTATCAAAGAGTGCTTTTGCGAATCGGAACTCTTTAAGTGACTTTTAATTAAGAATTGAATCAAATATTTGTTTCACCGAAAAGTGGACATAAAATACCTTCAGATCTGAGAAACTTCTGTTTTCTTTGGTTTCCATTTATGGCACGAATTGTCTCATTATTGGACTGAAGTTTGAGAGACCAAACATTTGTCTGAAGACTAGATCCGATTACAATCAATATTTGTTTTATTAACCATATATTACGTGCAAAGAATTGACTCCAATAGGTATGGCTTAACACTAAGGGGTTGTCGACACACCCACTGTTGGGACGTTAGTTATGAGTGATGTGTAAACACTTATGTCATCAGTATTTATGATTTCTATGACAACTTAAGCCAAAAGTGGTTCCCAGAGCTTCTGAAGTCAATTATCTTCTGATGTCATGACTTCTTAGATAAGCGCCGGAACTATCGTTTTCAACACTCTTTTGAAATATATTTAAGCTTTTGATTAGATATTGTCTGAAGTATTGATTCTCTGCCAACAGAACACTCGTTTACCTCTTAATATAAACTATTAAGTTTTCGAATACAACTTCCTAAAGGATCAAGGTCAGGGTAGGGCAGTTTTATTGCAAATTTCCGATAAATATAAAATATAGTCTCAATTTTATACTTTTAACATTTTTATCAATACTTTTATTGTGTTTCTGGGAAACTATTTCTCAAAATTATATCCAATTTATTTAAAATTAAGTTTATTTCAAAGAATTTCAATAATTTTTTAAAACAAAACTTTGAATAAATAAACAAAAAGTTAGTCTTTAAAGACTTGAACTAAAATTCAATTATTATATGAGTACTAAACGAGAGATTGAAAGTTGAGTTCTTTCACTGACCACTATTTGGCGCTTCCGGTGAAGTCATTCTCTCCTCTTTCTGACGGTTCACATATGAAGAAGAGCTCGCATTTTGGCTCTGACCCCATTGAGAAATAGGAACAGTCATAGTGTGGGCGGCCATCGCTTCTGACATTTTGAAAGGTTTGTCCGTCATTTGAAAGGCCGTGACATAAGTCTGCGCCGGAACTGAAGCATTCGGTGCCAAACAGTACGGACACTGACGCCAGTTATTAGACATCTCTTGTGGTCCGCAGTTATTAGTCATTTGAACCATTGGTCCACAGTTTGGAATCATTGAAGGAATGGCTGCCATCGGACCAAAGTTTGACTGCATTTGTGAGTAATTCGGATAAACGAATGGGGAGTCCATCGGATAACAGCCAAAAGGATAAACGCCTCCAAAAGGATATCCATTTGTTGCCATCGAATGGGATGTCATCGGAGGGGACGCATAAGTGGTTGTTGTAACCTGTTGTGGACATTCACTCGTTTGTGTGGCACTTTCACATGACCTCCTATTCTGGACAGGCGTCGAATTGTCGTCTATGAGGATAGGCTCGAGTGGGCTCTCATTCGTTGTTATTCCGTCTTCGCTCTGATTTTCATTTTCTTTGTCCATAATTGAGACCAAAGTGATGGCAGAAGTGATCTCTTCGTTCGTATAATCGTTACTCGAAACCACTTTTTGGTTGCCTCGAGTGGTCGGATGTTTTCTCTTCATTTCTCACAAAAGATAATCAAATAATACTTTTGAGAAAAATTTCTTTGAAATTGTGTTCAAAACGAGAATTGAGTTCTGAATGTCAGACAAATTGCTTCCAATTCTATGAAGGCGTTACGAATCGCGCGCTTCGCTTGCATTCAATTATTTGAATGAAATTTACGTGAAATAAATTGAATTATTCTTTACTACAATTGACAGCACTTTTGACAAATTTTTATCGATAATATCGTCTGTTTATAACCATCTGTTTGTAATGTCCTATAACTGAGTTCTCAGATATGATATTCGAGACAAATAACGAATTGAGAGGAGACTTACAAAGATTGTCGACTACACCAGAAATTCATACCAATAAATGGATTCTCATTGTGATAGTGACTGCAATTATCTCTTCGTTTGTCATCTTATGGCTGATTGTAATAATTTATTGCTGTTGTTGTAAACGGAAGTCAGAACCAGAGCCAGAAAATGTTGAAAATCCTGCGAAAAGAGATCCCAAATTCGGAGACCTGGACTCAGCTCTGGATCTGAACGTCAAAGTGAGTGAAATGTCAGAATCAGAGCTCATATCAAAATCAAAGAAAAAGGATTCCAAACCTAAAGACAAAGATAAAGAGCAGTCAAATCGGGACAAACAAAAGTCAAATCGAAGTGTTCTCAATATATCACAGTTTTATGAGGACAAGAAAAAGAGACAAACCATGAAATCTAAAGCTTTCGGTGAAGATTGAGCCAAAAGTGCCACAACTATACAATCGATTGTATTTCTTTTGTTTCCAATAAACATATTATAAATTCAAAATTACTCTATAATTAAGGCATTTATTGACTAATAATTACCTTTTAATTGCATTACCCTTTTCCCTGACATATACCGAGGTCTCGGTATAAGTGAGTTTGGTCATTTTTGGCAAATTGTGCTTGTTGCTATCTCGTTGTAACTGAGTTATAGCGGTACCCCCGACAGTCACCCACTTATAACGATATGTTGTTATAACTGATTCACTGCAACGACCGATCATTTTAAGCATTAAAAGAACATTTAGTTTCAATTCATGTATTTATTTAGAAAACAATCCAATATTTTTATAAATAATTGTCAAAATTAGTGGACATTAATGCCTGTAAAACAACATCCCTTTATATGAATTCAAATGACAGTTAGTTGCCATCTCGCTATAACTGAGTTATAGAGAGACCCTTTCTCTCCAACTCATTTATACCGAGACCTCGGTATATGTCAGGGAAAAGGGTATAAACAAATAAAATAGTTTGTAAATCTAAAACTTTTAAGAATATAAATTGTCCATGCATATTTAGCCATGTTTAATCATTAGTTCTTATTTATTAGTATTTCATTACAAATATTTTAGGAATTAAATTAAAAAAGAGTCCGGCCATGTAAAGTGGGCTCGAAGTTTAGTGTGGTAATTTTGCGGATAGCACTATAAAAATCTTTGAATGAAACTCTCTAAAACAAGTTTTAAGCTGCCAAATGACAGAGACATCCTGAAATGGGAACAGTTTTTTGCTTATACCTAAAGTGCTCGAATAGCGTAACAAAATTCTATATTATCAAGATATAAATTTCTTTTGAATATGCAATTTGAGCTAAATTTAATTTGTTACGCTATTCGGGCACTTTAAGTATGAGCAAAAACCTGTTCCCATTTCAGGATGTCTCTGTCATTTCGCAGCTTAAAACCTGATTTTTAGAGTTTAATTCAAAGATTTTTAAAAAGTTGTTGAGCAAATTCTTGCTATCCAAAGAAGCTAGAAAATCAGATGGCCTTTGGCATGTTGCATTATTTAAAACATGGGTTAGTTTTTCAACAAAACAGGTCATCAAGTTTAGACCAGTATCTGCTACAAAAATATAATAAGCTTAATACAAATGTGAGCTTAATTATGCTCGACAATTTGTCAAATAGTAACAAAGTAAATTTGTAATTAACAAATAGAATGCAATCATAAAACAATTGTAAAGGTTAACAGAGTTAAATAATTTTAACATTGGGCTTAAAAATGCGATTTATGAAAATTTTTCCAAAACACCAAGATATGTTTCACATATTCAAAGATGTCTATTCATATCAAGATTGAATTTTCTTACGCTGCTCTCAATATTTATAGGGAAGACTAGAAAAAAATCTACTTGTTTTTGGTGATTCCAATTAACAAATTATTGAGTTTTTAAATAATTTTATTGACTTCTATATAATCAATTACAGTTTAAGGTAAAATTAACTTGATGATGTCAAAAACGTTTACCTGATTAAAAAAATTCTAAAATATTTTCTTTAATTTACACAATTTTGCAGGTAGAATTTTTTCTAATTTTTTAAGCAGCAATATTAATATCTAGTTTAATATATATTATAACTGACTAATAGATAAATTGGTTTTTAATGGTTGACTAATGTATTTATCGATCAATCTATTCAATTTTCTCAAAACTGTAACAAATAAATTAAAATTTACAAAAACATTCCTAGGATAATATTAAATTATAGTTGCAAAATTATTTCCATTAATGAAATACTATCTTTGTTATATTCTACAAGATTTCACAGGAGATTCAAACCCTGTTTTTCTAATCAAATGCTAATATCAACTGTTAAAACTTTTGCCAAGTAAATTTTTTGTTTTGAATCATATTAGCTATAATCAACTGATTTTATCTAGCCTAAATATCATTAAAATGACTTGGTAATATGTAAATTTTTATTGCCAAACACATGTTAACTAGGTTGATGTGCTAAAAAATAACTTATCATTTTTCGATATGCAAGATTCATTAGTACCAGTATATTTCATAAGTTGCAAATGATAATTATTTTGTTACTCAATAAGATATCTTGATGAATTTGTTTAAAATGCTGAACTTTATTTATTTAAATACAATTGTATAGAATGTTATTTTAAAGAAATTGTTTACAGTTTAAAAAATATTAACCTAAATGTTCTAGTTAGTAATACATTCTAACCCATTTATAAGCACATCGTCGGGACCGGAAATATTCAGTGATAATAACGAAAGTGATTATAACCGACAACTTTAACATGTATTTTGTTTAATTGGGGATTTTTCACGGGGTGATAATAAGCGGGAGTGCTTTTAAGCGAGGTGATAATAAGCGGGTTAGAATGTATAATGTTTAGAAATTTGCTCTAGATAAGCCAAGTACAAATGGTCTATCTAGAGAGTTTAACACATTAGCCTGGGTTTAGAAGGCCTAGTATATAACTATACAAATGCTCTATCAGAGTTAAATATGATTATCTTTTTTAACATTCCATGTATTAAATATTATTCAAAATTCTAATAATGGCTTGTTTATAAAGTATGTACGCAGCTGTGGAGGTAAAGGTGATAAGGAAAAGGCAAAAAAGGTATTACTTCAAAAGAGGGACATTCAGGTATATAGGAGCTGTAAAACGTAAGTTAATTTCATTTCATAGGATAAGTATAAATAAAGACATCAAAATAGATTCAATTCTTTAAATATTTCAAAAGTTGCACATTCCTTAGAAACAAAGTTTCATTCAATTCAATGTGTTTACCTAGGGTCAAGGTCTTATGTCTCTATAGTTTGCCCGCGATTTTGTATTATAAAGAGGGGAGAAGTCACATAATTTATCTAAAACTGCGTACGTACTTTGTAAACAAACCCTTTAAAAGTTTATAATTTAATTCATTTTATATCAAGATTAAAGTGTGTGCATATTATTATACTTTATGCAATTTAATTAGATAGAATCTTAATAGTATCAGTATTTTTTAATAACATGAATAATCCAATTTGTAACACTGGGCAAATAAACAGCGTATCCTCCTGGATTGCAGACAAGATTCTTACCAGAGTTGGCAATAAATGTACCTATTTGTACAGCTCTGCCATTGTAGTACTGCCATTGTGGGGATCCAGAATCATCCTGATATTTTAGGAATACAGTGAAAGTTTTAGTATTTGAAATTACATTAAAAAACTAAGTTGAGGTACAATGGTAAAGTTTAATTCCCTAGATTAGCTTACCAGGCAAACCTGATTGCCACCTAAAGTGTTAGACTTTAAAAGAGGACGTGACTCTTCATAAATCTTTACAAATGTTTGTCCGGTGATCTTCAATCGTTGGTTTTTAGCAATGCTCTCCCAACCGCTCATTAACATAAACTCTGGTATACCTGGTGTTATATTTGCTTGTGGTAAACAAATTGTGTTAACTTGGTAATACTGTCCGCTAACTCCGCCGACCTGTACCTTAACGATCTTGATTAGGGCGATGTCGAACGACTTCAAAGTAAGATTTTTATCTTCAAAGTACGGGTGTTTAATTAATGAGATAGCTTTTGAACCAGGTGATCCTTGCTGGTAGTCCGGTCCAAACCACACAGTAATCTCTAGTGTGGCATCTGCCACACTATTAATGCAATTAATTAATTAAAATATTAATACTTTTGATAGGTTTATATAGCTAACTCAACAATGCAATGTGCGCTTGTAAGGACCCATTGAAGTGCAATTAATGATCCTGCACAGTTATACTTATAGTCACTACAATAAAAATAAATATTATGTAAATAATAAATTAGAGAAAGAGAAGACGAGAGAGAGAGAAGGCAATAGAGAGATGGCGAGAGAGAGAGAGAGAGAGAGAAGGCGAGAGAGAGAGAGGTGAGAGAGAGAAAGCGAGTGAGAGAAAGCAAGAACAAAAAGGCGAGAGAAGGAAGGCGAGAGAGAGAGAGAGAGAGAGATCCCAATTATTTTTTATTGCATTTTCAATGATCCCGTGATTACGAATTAATTCCTATGAAAAACAATTATTGAATATAAAATAAATCTAAAAATGTATCTCAAGTTCTTTAATGCGATTTTCATATTTTTATTTGAGTTGTGGTTAATTCACGTTTGAAATGAACTTCTCATTTATTTATCAATTTATTGATCGAAACTTTTCTAAATTATATATTACTTCTCACCAGAAAAATATTGTTTTGAATGACTTTCCCTTCACTTTCTCTGATTATAAATTAAGTAAAAGTCTTTTTATCACAATTTCTTGAATGCAATAAATTTTTTGTAATAAAGAGTGAGAGAAAAGTACTTAAAATTTAAACAAAAATCAACAACAAAATGATTTTTCAAATTTCAAAATATTTATCTTTCGCTTTCACATCACATTTTAAATTAAATTAATTTCAATTTTCTTTAAATCTTTTCATTTGAATAAATATTTTTGATCTCAAATTAATTAATCAAAAATAATATTCTCAGTATTTATCAGATTATTCTTTGAGGAAAAGTTTCGACACATTTTCCTTAGGATTATGTTATGAAATGTTTGACTGAATTCTTATGAAAAGTTTTCCAACAAATTCCGATTTGAATCCATTTAAACAATCTCTCATCAGATATTGATGATAGCCAGAGGTTACCAAGGTCCCGATAGAATTACACATGAGAACAAAACAGGAACGATTGCCAAAAATGGTCAGGGTAATCGGAAACTTCTCACATAATATTATGCGAAATTGTCTCATCTAATCAACTTCCTATGAATTATATAATATATACAAGCTGAGTTTGCAGTTTATATCCTTGGTTCTCATTAAATAAGTGTTAAACATCCCCCAGAAATATGTTTACGAGAGATTTTCTCGGAATAAAAATTAAAAACAATAACAAATCACTGCAATCCCGGAGCGATTGAAACCCTCTTTACAAATAGTGTTCAGTTTTGGGGGAAATGAGTTATTTCTCAATAAAATGAGTCGAGAAAAGTCTTCTCAAGTAATTTATAAAACTATAAATCTTTTCGCTGAAAGTTATCTTTCATTCCAAACATTTTGCTGCAAAGAATTTGCCTCTAATTTGAGCCAAAGTTTTCAATCGATAGTAAAGGACTTGAATTACAAAACTCTTCTAACAAAAAGCAGTCCAATAGTTCCAGAAGTCTCAAGAAGTCCTTGGATTCAATACTCAGATTTCAAGTCTTTTGATTTATACACAAATTGCCTGAAAATTATCGTAAATTAGTTTTTAAATCCAATACTTTTTTTCTACTAATCATTTGACTCAACACCAGAAATACCTTCAAATTTGATTGTAATTTGAGGAAAAATTGCCCCTCTTATCGATAGAAAGGGTTTCGGGGAATAATTTTCTCCTTTTCGTCCCATCAATGACTGTTTCTTAATAT
>JAQIWF010000909.1:0-14768 GCA_034694965.1 Ceratozetes gracilis
GGGAGGGAGAGAGAGAGAGAGGGAGGGAGAGAGAGAGAGGGAGAGAGAGAGAGGGAGGGAGAGAGAGGGAGAGAGAGAGAGAGTTGTCTAAAGTGAAACAAAAAGCTCTTATTCGCCAATTTTGGTCAATAAATATATTATAATTGATAAGAAAGTGAAGCATTACTTGGTTTGTGAACTAACCTTGAATTGAACAGTATTTCAATTGGTATAAGTAGTGATGAACTGGTCGTTCATTACAATTACAATCCAAACGATGGCAACGATCGAGATATTGAACTAAAGCCATAATAATCTTCAAGAGTTTATCCGCTTTAATGAACTCTAAGAGTTGCAAACTTTATTCACTTTTCACCTCATAGTGTGGGTCACAGTGAGGGTCACAGTGAGGGTCAGAGTGAGAGTCTGGTGAAGAAGAATTGTCACAATTGGCACAAATGGCATCAATGAAAGCAATGGCACACCTGCTGGTCATTTGCCGGATGTCAACGCGTCGGACACCGGGTCTTCAAAGTTGTCAAACAAATGCTTTAAAAACTTTCTCTATTTTTCAAAATAAATTCAAAAATTGTAAAAAAGGCAGAGAACTAACTGTTAAGACAGAACCCATAGCACAGGGACTCAGTATATGACTCTCTCTAACCAAGTCTAACGCAAAACTAATGTTTAGACCAGAAGGCTATGGAAGCCTCAGTGCAGAGCACAGCCTGACTGAGACGCCACTCACACCAGTGCGGCGAATGTGGACAAACATATGCATCGATAACAATGCCAACCATTAAGGTTGTCATCCCCTAAATCACCCATCAATTCACTACAAATGCAATGATCACACTTCTAATTATTTCCCATTTAATTATAAAAAACTACAAGAACATTTTGTTGCATTCCCTTCGGTATAAAATTTTATTAGATTAAAATTAATAGTTGACCAAGGGCCTATTCCTCATTTGCCATCAACTAGATTATTAATCAAAATTCCAGCATAATGTGCAAGTTAATTGAGTAAAAATTACACAATATATGATTATCTAGTAAATATGTTTGCAAAACTAGCATCATCAAAATGGTATGTAATAAGTAACAAATAACTTAACAACCTCAATCACTACTCATACACTCCTTCACTCAGCCTAAAAGTATGGCGCGTTCTTTACGAGTTATAGCTTACTTCTAGCATTCTTTTATTGACTAGCTTGGTTAAGTTATACAATTAGCCATTTGGTTGATAAATATAAGCATGCTGGTTTTAGTCCATTTCGTCATTTAGTTATTACAAAACTATTTCTTCAAATTCAAACATCAATTTGTTTGGAAATATGAGCAAAAGTTTGCAGAACAGCTCTGACCTGCGCTCAAGGCATCAATGACCAAGCTCTTCTATTCTAAAACTTTCTATGTGGAAAAATTTAAGTTTTATTTACTTTAAAATATTATTTTAAATGCATGATAATATAAAACTCTAAACCCTAAATAAACTAGTAAAAATATTGCTCTACTTAAATTAAAATCAATATAATTCAAATTTTAACCTAGGTAAGAATATTTGAAAAGATATGAATATAACTGAATATAACATTAAACTTGATAAATTGTAGAAACTTATTGGTGACAGTTTAGTATGCTTGATCATCTCTCCATAATAATAATGCATACGTAGAGAGCAGATAGAGATCCTTGTACTCTGGCCAATGTGTGGTTGTATGAGCACATTCAAAACTGTAGGATTTCATGTTAGCCCTAATTCGAAACTTGGAACTAGATTTCAGTGAAATGGAAGCACAGAAATCATTAATTTCCCCGAACTGTTACATTGGTTTCGGGAAATTTCTCGATAAAAAAAGATCGAAGGAATGACTGTTTCATGCATTACATCATTGAACCAAAACTATTGTGTATTCAAATTGTCTTAACTTTTTGTACTTTCTTTCAACCATTCATTTATTTTACAGAAATAATAATTTTAAAAAATATATTTTAATCCTTAAACTGAAAACACTAATATTTTTTGATAAATTTAATTTCGATATCGAAACTAATAATTATTAAAATAAATTATTCCCCAATAGCCCTGAGTAAAGACCCTGTTATGATTCCCAATATAGCAAATATTTTAGAAAATTCTTAAGAGTAAGTAATTATTACATTAATTGATATCATTTGAATAAATTACAAATTTAAGAGTCAATAGTGAAGTAAACTATTATTTATATCAAGATATTTATCAAAATATTGAATAGAGTTGGAAGCGATTAGCGAACAATTCAATACATGAGAACCTCATTGAAGAAAAAATCAATAAAAGCGAGACTTCACTAAATTTTGAGAGCATTAACACAAAAGTATTCACTTGTTTTCATTCATTCAATTCTGTCACTTAAGAGTTGATTTGCGATTATTTGAAATCATATGAAAAATTTAAAATTAATTTCTAGCAAATTATTGATGATATCGCTATTAGTCTAATACGTCAGAGTAGTGGTAAAGAGCTCTGCGCTCAATACGGTTAGAGTGGGGCAGGCATTCAGTAGTGCTCACAAGTATTGACATCCAACTCGCAGAGTATTGCGTCCAAAGAGATGGCATATTAGAGCTGAAGCTATATATAAGTTGTTTGCGTCAAAGATGTGCAAAATCATTGACGAGATTTTACATCACTTTTATTCTAACCATTTAATAGCTCTTATTTTTGTTTACTTAATTCAAACTATATTTCCATTCATACCATAATATCAACTCTCGATTCACTAAAAATACTACATTTTCTCACTTAAACACAAAAATAGCAAAAGAAGATATAATTAGAAATTGTAAGCTTCAGTCAAATTATTACCAAGATTATGAAACTGTGGCATAACAAGAAATACACCTGAAAGGACCTTTCATTCATTTGAAACATGCATTGTGTAATGAATTTTACATTTTGTGATTCGGACATATTGTCACAAATAGTTAATAATCGATAATCGGTTCACTTTTTACCGAAACTAACCTTTTATTAACATTGACTTAAATCATAATACAATAAAAGCCAATAAATTCTGGTTTTCTTCAGTAACTGATTGTCATATCTAACAAATGTAATAAACAGATAAAACAAAGTGATTGCAATCACGCATTATATAAGTTTTGTTGCAAATTAAATATCGATTTATTCATTAAAACTCCACTTTTATTGGAATTCAAAATGAATTTCATGAGTAAAATGAGTAAAACAATTGATTTCTTTATTTTTGCAAAACTATCGATATTTCGAAGAAAATAAAATGAAAATATCTTTAATACTAATGATTTGATTTCCAAGAAACTCATCTCAAGATATAATAATTAGAGGTTCAGAGTATCAAAAATTTTATTTAATTTAATCAAAGCTTAATTCAATACTCAATAGATTTAAACAAATATTAAACAAATAGTATATTCGATATTAAAATATTCAAAATTCAAATTCGCTTTAAAATAATTGGTTTATCAGTGATTCCAAGAAATAAGACAAACATCAATGGCTTTGTCTTCAATCGGAGGAATGTCATCAGAAGTTACTTTGCATTTCACTAATCAGTTGACAGATTCTGACGAAAATGGAATGAATTTCAAACAAACAGTGATTTCAAACATAAATTGCAAACAAATGAGTCAACGATTAGTTTAATTGAGAACTCGATTAAGAAATAAATCAAAACTAAGCGCTGATCTGAAAGACAGTGATTTAAGAGCAGAGATGGCTTTCCTATCATTCAATATACATGTGATACAATTCTTTGGAGAGTCGGTGCAGAGGAAGGCCCACAACATTAAAGTAATCGCCTCTAATAGACTCGACAAGAGTGGCGCCGATCCCTTGTATACCATAAGCGCCCGCCTTATCCATAGGTTCCCCCGAATTGACATATGCTTTAATGACGGTATCACTCAATTCAGTCATATAGACGTCTGTCCCCTCGTGGAAAGTGGTCACCACATACTCCGAACTATTGTTGGGGTCATTACTCGGGTCACAACTACTCGATTGAGTCGGTTGTAAGGCCTGAGAGGGTCCGTCACCAGTGTTTTCATCATTATTGGTGACGAGGGCCACACCTGTGAAGACGGTGTGCTTATTGGCAGACAGTTTCGACAACATATGGATGGCGTCGTCCCTGTCTTTAGGCTTCTCATAGATTTGGTCGTCGAGAGTGACCACAGTATCGCATCCAATGATAAGCATTCGGTCCTTCTTAAGGCCAGTCTTTGCCAATTGGTTCCACACATCGATTGCCTTTTGTTTGGCGTTTTCTTTCACGTATTCTATCGGATGTGAAAACGACTCTTTCGGCAGATTTTCGGCAAAATTTGATGAAATCACTTCAAAGTCGAGTCCAATTGTGGACAAAATCTGTTTCCTCCGCTCAGAACTCGAGGCCAAAACAAGTCTTTGTTGTTTAAGAATGTGTCGAATCGGTTCCAACATCACGACAACAACTCAATCAATGGTCAGACAATGCTTTCAATCGAAACAACGGATCAAAACTTATTGACAATCACTCGATGTTTTTGTTTGGCTTTTAATACATTCACTAATTCGTGATTCGGGCCCAAACTTATACCCATTCAAAGGCAAACATGTATTCAATAATTTTCTTGTTTAAAGAGCAACACATTGTGTGCATATTATGTACATAAATAACGTCTCGAATCCCATTTAAAAATGCATGAGTATTCTATGACATTGTGGCATGATCAATTATCAAGAATAATCATCAAAAAGCTCTCCAGTGAATATTGAATAAATTGGTTGATTATGATAATAATAGTTTAATCCTTCGATTTGAGTTCACATAACCCTTATATTAAACTTAACATTAAAACTACCCTGCGCAATTTTTTAATTCTCTGATTGTCGATAGGGAAGGGGGTTCCAAAATTTTCGCTAAAATTTTATCCCCTCTCAATTTATTAAACAAATTTTATATAATTAAATGTCAGTTCATTTCATTAGAATTAGAGAATTAGTGTCCTATTATTTAACTAAATATAAATAAATTAAACTCGACTAACAGTTATTAGTTATGGTGAGCTAAACACTTTATTTGTCTTCCACGAACCAAATATATCCGATTTGCTATTAAGCTATTTAAACTGTATTTAAACAATGTAATCCATTCTTAACTAGCCATTTCCACGTATAGGTCAATTTTATCACCTTTTAATTTTATTTTTATAAATTGTGCTAAAATTGTTTATTTAAAATAATTTGGAAATATTATTAAATTAGTGTTATATGAGAAATGTTGTCAACTGTTCATATTTGAGGTACAAATAAATATAATGCATCGAATTATTTGGTCCAAGTACAGTGTGTTGCAGTTGAGAAACGAGAGCAGAGGCATAGCACAGGCAGAGGAGAGGCATAGCAGAGGCAGAGCAGTGACAGCAGAGAAAAATCGACTTTTGGTTTGGAAAACACAAATGAGGTGAACGGCCGCCGACTCTTAGCCAAGAGATCTCTCTTACACTGAAACAGTCTAACGATGAAAAATGTGCGGCAATTCTGAATAAGAATATATTGTAGGCTATTATACCCAAAGCATTGACTCTTTGCACAGACTATACCTCGCAATCACATTATTGTTACACTCAATCAAAACTTAATTCTTGATAATCGACACAAACTTTCACACTATTTGTTATTGTAAGCATCAATAGAATCAAGGTACTTTACATCTAATTAATCCAATAGTTTCATTGATCAGTTTAAAGGGAGAATTGAATGAATTGAAAGCTCAATCAAATGCTTACCTCAAGTATTGCTGATATAATGCGGATAAACAGATGACATGCTTTTGGCTTATGTTTGAAACACTGCACAACATATCAAATATGAGTTGATGTCAGACCAGAACTTCAATCAAACTTTTGGTGAACACTGAGTGAACACATTTTTCTCAAAATAATCAAAACAAAACCGACAGAAAATCAAATTAATTGCAATTCAGTCAATAAATTGAGAGATAATTAAAAAACAATCAAATGATTTGACACGAAATGAGAGATACTTTGAATAACGATATAAACAACAAATTATTTGGAAAATAATTGAAAAAACAAACAAAACTTATGGCGAACTCAAGTCATATGAATATTACTTTAAATAATTCAAATTTTGTCGAAATGTTTTTAAGGGGAAAACAACTACTGGTCAGTGATTGGAGTGAAAAGTGATGTCGAAATGCAGCCAAAACTGTATTGTCTGTATTGGCACTCATAGCTCAGGGCTATTATAGAGTACAATACGAAAAATATATACTTTTGCGAAGTTTGAGTTTTGAAGTATAAAACTTTTGCGTCTCGCGGTTCACAAACGAGAGGAGGGAATGGGGAAGCATTCGCTAATGCTATCAAAACAAGTTTTGTCTCCGCTTCGGGGCAATGGACGACTGCTAACGTCATTTCACTTAAGGGAACACACACTCAACCACACACTCCACAACACCGTCGATATGACTCCAATCATAACTTCCAAATTGTTATTTAAATCAACAAAAATAACACCAAATTATTCCCAAATTCTATTACATAAGAAACCACGATAACAATTTTAATTAAATATTCAAACTTGGTATTTTAAACCTCTTTTCGTTGCATTAAACGCATAAAATTACTAAAAGAACATAAATTCGGTTTTAATGGAGTAATTGTTTAATAGCCTGTCGTTAGAAAATCAATCAAAATATTATTCTATACTTTCATATATAAAAAGGTCTCAATTTTCCTTAAGTTGGAACAGAAAAGCCTATAAACAAAGTGTCCTCATTTCAATCATATCCTTAATTATGACATTTTGAAGAAACCAAAAGAAAGGAGAAGAGGTTGGAGGCGGACAACCAATAAAACTACAATTCAACTATTTTCTTGTTTAAGTAAAGGCTCAGAATTCAATTATTCTTGTTCATAATTATAAGATGAGGCGAAATAAAAGAAAAAATAATGTCCAAAAAGTATCAATTAAGAAAAATAGTGTGACCCGAACGTGATTTGAACACGCAACCTTTTGATCTGGAGTCAAACGCGCTACCGTTGCGCCACCGGGCCCTCTATCAGGGCTTATGTTATAAACCTCTTTCGAAGATATCGAGTAAAACTCAATTTTATACTTCACTATAAGAAAGTATTTGACATATATTTAAGAGAAATTCATTAATTATTTTGCAGTAAATATATTTCACAATATAATGATTGAAATATATAACCATTTTATGATTGAAACTATTGATTCTAAAATGAAAACTCAAATCAATTACAAAATATCTTACAATTTGCGTCTAAAAGTCTACACTCTCTAACAGTTTCTAGAATAATTGTATCTAGATAAATGTACACCATAAAGAAATTTAAACTAGCAATAGTAAGAATTAACTAATCTAGCTATCAATTTATTTCTCTAAAATACTTGCATGAAATTAATTGCATTAAACATATTATAAACAGAGATATGTTGTCTTTTATAACTGTTAAACAGCCCATAATAAGTAAGCAAAGGGTAAATCATTACAATATTCCTTTAAAGATAGGAAAAGGAAATTCAATTTATCGGTAGAACTCGTTTCAAGTAAAAGTCTAGAATATAGTAAACATAATAACTTATAAATAAGAGATTTGGGGCTCAAAAGGGATATTCAGGAAAAATAATTCAATTTATTAAAAGTCTTTTTTTTACATAAATAAAGATTATATGCAATCAAACCTAAAACCTTTCTGCGAGTCTTGAGGCGAGCTGTCTCATTGTGCCGTACACTTTAGAGGGAGGACTTCCCAGAATGAGATTACAAATGGCTGTTCGGGCGGCCCTTATATTCTGATATGAGCCCAAAATATGGATTTTACTAATAAATAAATGATAAGTTTAGGAGAATAGGACTCAAAAGACTGTTCAAACCTGTCGGCCAAAACAATTCGAGTTTTGGTGACATTTTCAATGGTGAATTTAGTTCGACCCCCTTTCCCAGCAATTCGTCCGATGGCTCGCGACAAGTGATCGCCTTTCAGTGGTTTCACTACAAAACACAATAATTTGAAGAAATTGCAAATAAGAGTAAACCAATTGTATGCTAACCGTCCTGTACTTCAAACGACTCAATGAAGAGCTCATCCAATCGGATCAGCGCCAGAGCGTCGTCCACTTCAAAGCCCAGAATATATGCCTTAACGAAATCGGCCGCCTTTTGAATGGAACTCATATCCGCCGTATCCTTACATGTCTTCACAAATAACTCAATTAAAACATTAATTCACTCAAAACTATAAGAATTACTCGAATTTCGACGACTCTGTTCTTCAGATTGAATCTGATCTGTAGTTTCAAGTGTTCCACAATTGGGGTAAAGATTTTCATCCAATTCTCCTTAAGAGGTGTGTATCGATTGGCGGGAACCGGAATTTTGCGGCGCTCACCACTATTTGACTGTAAATTATAACAATTTATCAATTAAAGAATTACCAAGATTAATATATACCAAAAGCTTATCCTTGTTGATAGGCTTAAATTCTGGAATCTTTTGTGGATTAGAATTTGTGACCAATTCCTCGACATTAGTCTCTTGAGTTTCATCGATATCGACATCCATTTGTTGTGCTCTTCTTTTTCTTGATTTTCTTGACTTGACTTCAGTGAAGTGTTGATCACTATTTGAATCCATGACTCAAAACAGTTAAATGTAAACTATTTTCACTGTATTTACACCGAAAGCATGAAAATGTAATTCACGTGTTCTCACAATTCAAACACTTTAAGCCAATGGATGCCATCTCTCGGCAAATGACACAATCATTTAATTTAATTTATACCTCAATAGAGGTCTCTATTTAAAAATGACAGCAAACCATTAGAGGTGCTAACAGTAGATTTTCATTCGGCAGTTCTAATATTATTAAAAATGAACTTGATTAACTAGCGCTTTTCAACTTTTATGAATCTCTAACTCGAGACCCAGCACACACAATTTATTAATTATTAATTGTGCAAACGTTTTCGCAATTTGACTAAATTGCATCATCAGGCATATCCTAGTCTCACGGAGACCAGGATAAGTTTTGTTAAATATAGTGATCGGAATGAGTGCCAACTCAAGACTAACCATAATATCAATTTACATAACGAGTCATTTTTTTATGAACCTCAGAATTTCAGAATATGCGATCTGTCATAAAATATGTAAAATAAATATTGACCAATGTAACTACTCTTATCTCTTCATATGCATATGACTTTCACCTGATCTGACTCTTATCTTAATCTTTGCACGTATTTAATGCTTAACTTTGAGCCCAATGGGAAAAAGGTTCATAAAAATATGACTCACACGTTATATAGAAATTGGTGTAACAAAGAGAAACAAATATTGAAGTCAGTTTTTACTACAAAAGTTCGACCAGATATGAACTTGTTTATATGTAAAGTACACTTTACTTGTTAGTACTTGTGATTAGGTCACAAACTAGAATCTTGTTAAAATTGCATTAAAATCAGGAATGTGGAGACCCCCTGATCAACCACTTACCCCTTTGAAACCGAAAGTTTTGCATTTACCCCGCCCTCTGTTTTTGGCCAAATTAGGAAAAACAGTGGTCAAAAACCAGCAATTTTTTCGCTAATATCTACCATTTTTGCTAATTTAGATGATTTAAATAAATGTAACTGAATTTAAACTAGATTAAAATTCACTTAAAATTCAATTTGTTATACTCGGAAGCATTTAACTAAAGCTGATTTCCAATGCTGGGAGTTTTACCTGGAGCCGAGGTCTTTCGCATCCCTGATTTAGTCTATTTGATATTTTGGTACCGATTACTACAATATTTTTGAATAAATTGTTTGTTTTTCTTTGAGAGAGAACTTTAATTATCGATTTCTATTGGGAATCAATGTTCGGATGAGTGACTCAAATATGAATAATAAAAATCAATTAATTCAGTGATTGGATAGAATCTGAAACGATATTATCATTACTATAAACCAATTTATATGAGAAATGCTTTTTAAATGTTATGTGAAAACAATTGGGATATGAAATATCATTTAAATTGTCTCGTAATCAATAAAACGACGCTTTTATGCCGTTTCTTATATAAGTTGTGATTCGATCAATGGATAGGCGACAGAGCCGTACAAAGGAATGGTTTGGTGTTAACCTTGACTTCTTAATGTAGTTGCCGTCATAGCAACTCAATTCTGTTCCCAAACATTGTTAATATGTATTGAATATATTGTCCGATACATATATTTTCATATTCTAACCCAATATCAACAAATTCCGTACTTTTCTCTATTCGTTATAAACGTTTCAATCATTTCTTGCAAACAATTTGTGTTCAATCAATAAAATGATTCATTCTTTCAATACTTTTGTGATAACGGATTGAAAGTCTTTTTGATTACATTAATAGACATCAAATGAGTTGAAATCTTAAAGTTTCCAAAACTGTGATAAAGTCTTTCAATTTAGTATTGTTAACATTTGTAGCAAGGGCAAATGGCTTCAGAAGCGGTCAAAGTTATTGTTCGCTGCCGTCCTATCAATCAAAGGGAAAAAGATTTGAATAGCAAAGTATTGTTTGATTAAAACTTTTATTCAGTAATTATCACATATTATTAATGACAGGTCATCCTCGATATTGACCAGTCTATTGGTCAGTGTTCGATAACTAATCCGGCGGATACATCATCTCCTCCAAAGACCTTTTCCTATGACGGTGCTTATTTTATAGATTCCACAACTGAACAAATCTATAATGAAATCGCCTTTCCTTTGGTTGAGGTCAGCATTTATTTGAATGATTTATTTCTTTCGATAAAATATAATCAAAATAATCTGTCAGAGCGTTACGGAAGGTTATAACGGGACGGTCTTTGCTTACGGACAAACTGGATGTGGAAAATCATTCACAATGCAAGGCATTACATCACCTCCATCTCAAAGAGGAATAATACCCAGGTATTATCTTTGAGAGTAGAAATCTGAATACTTGTTTTATAATATAAATTTTGAGGAAATTCTTTTTGCATTAAAAATTCAAATTTGAGAATAAATTTAGAGTTCAATTATTTGTTAATATACTGAAACTGTAAATCCAAAACAGAATTAGTCGATTGAAAGGCTATATTTCATCGAAACTAATATTTATTTAAAATATGAATTCAGAGCTTTTGAGCACATATTCGAGGCGATAGCGACGGCAGAGAACACCAAGTTTTTAGTTCACGCGTCTTATCTTGAAATATATAACGAAGAAATTCGCGATTTGCTCGGAAAGGACTCCAAAAAGAAAATGGATCTCAAAGAACATAACGATTCTGGTGTATATGTCTCTAATTTATCAATGCACCCTGTCCATAATGTTAAAAGCTGTGAGCAGATAATGGAACAAGGTTGGAAGAACAGATCAGTTGGAGCTACTCTTATGAATGCCGATTCATCGCGCAGTCACTCTATTTTCACGATATATATGGAGAGAATGGAAACCCAACTGACAGATGATAACAATATTAGGAAAGGAAAACTCAATTTAGTTGATTTGGCCGGAAGTGAACGCCAGGCAAAAACTGGAGCCACAGGAGATCGACTCAAAGAAGCAACCAAGATAAATTTATCACTCTCAGCTTTGGGAAACGTTATCTCAGCACTAGTTGACGGAAAATGCAAACACATTCCCTATAGAGATTCTAAATTGACCAGATTGCTCCAGGATAGTTTGGGGGGCAATACCAAGACTTTAATGGTTGCCTGTCTTTCACCCGCCGATAATAATTATGATGAGACTCTGAGTACACTGAGGTATGCAAATAGGGCTAAGAATATAAAGAACAAACCAAAAATCAACGAGGACCCAAAAGATGCCCTCTTAAGGGAATATCAAGATGAGATCTCACGACTAAAGGAACTCATCACTGGACAGACCATTGTTCGTGAGTACATACATAGCTATTGTTTGATAAATAAAGTGCTAAAATGTTTGAGTGAATCACAGCTACCGTTCCCTTCGTTGATGACAAAGAAATCGAGAAAATAAAACTCGAATACGATATGAAAATGCAAGACTTGGCCGCTAAGTATAGGGAAGAGATGGAGAGTAACGCAAAACTTAAGGAAGACATCGACAAAATGAAATCAACATACAAACAAAAACTGACCAGTGTTAGTGATAATATTAATGTCCAAAATGAATCGGCCAATGTCCTCTTGGACCACAACCATAATGATCAGAGCACAGACACTGATATACAGGAGCGAAAGGCACAGGCAATTGAGCGCTTGCAGGCATTGCAAGATCAGATGGTTGGCGGCGAAAAGTCTGACGACAAGGAACTTAAAGAAAAGAGGGATAAACGGAAGAAAATCGCTGAGAGAAAAATCAATGCCATTTCAGATGCGTTGTCCAAATTCGATGACGACGACAGACTTCTTGTTAAGGCTTATGGAGATATCACTGAAGAATTGAGGGCCAGAACTATACTATTGAAAAAGGCTAAGAAAAAAATCCAAGCACTCGAACAAGAAGTGAATGATCTCCAGAGTGAATTCGAGTCCGATCGCACAGGTATTCAATTCGTTTAATAACATATGTTCTCAAACACTTGTATGCAGACTATTTGGAGTCAATTAGAAGACAAGACCAACAAATTAAACTCTTATCACAAATCTTGGAAAAAGTGGAGCCATGTTTGCGACGGGACTGTAATTATGCAAACATTGATCGCATCAAAACGGAGAGTGTTTGGGACGAAGACATGCAAAAATGGCGTCTCCCAGATCTGGTTGTTTCTCAGACCAAACTTCCTCCACCTCCAGGGGGTATGCAAGCAGGTGGGCGGGAGCCGGCACTTTCCAATTTATATCGACCTCATTCAGACAATGACACAATTAATGGTGTGATTAACCAAAACGAAACATCTCTTTCTTCATCCAATTCGCCAGAAGATAGACTATTCATGAAGTTAGAGAAGGCGGCTCAGGAGGATATGGTCACCAAATATTTTCGGCCGAAGAGAAGGGATCAGTTGTTGAGTAAAGTGAAGTTAAGTGAGTAAAGAAATTTGAAGCGAATTATAAATATGATTTTAGACTTTCCAGTAAATCAGACTTTAAGATGTTTTGACTTAAATGAGGCTCAAAATGAAGTAACTAATGATTCCAAGTCTTTCATCGATAATAAGTTAAGTTCTTTGAAAAATGCAATCAACGAGAGAACGACTGGACTCTTAGAAATCAATTCTAATCGCCATCAATACAGTAAATCAGTTCCTCCTAAATCCAATACCAAGATCAATGACTCGTCTACAATTAGCGGCGGTTCACTTAGTGCTGGGGAAAGCCCTCGAAAACTATGTCCCTTAAGACTCGAAGCCATTCCACACTTAGGTATGGTTTAAATACTATTGATTTCTATAAAAGTCTAATTATATGAATATTTTAAATTCAAATCATAATATTTTAATGATATGTTGAGACAATCTTTTTATATATTATTCAGGAAAAGGGGGAAGAGGGGATCTAGCTCAAATACTTTTTTTTTAAATTTTCCATCACTTAATTAACTCATTATTAATGAGTCATTAATAATATGTCATTAAATAATATCTGAAAATCTGAACATGCTCTATTTGATCCAGAATATATACAGCTTGTGAACAATTTTTCGAGAGTTGTCCTTCATTAGTTTATACCAGGAATGCGGTAGGTCCTCGGCTTTAGGGGAGGGGTACAGCCCGTGGATAATTTGCTCAAAAAAAATAAGAGAGTGGTAGAGTGCAGAATGTCTTGTTGGCGACCGAAAAACGCCATTTTGACCCTAAATACACATAAAACAGCTGTTTTTGGGCTAAATCCGTATTAATCCAATTAAATAAACTAAATTACCAACAATGTCTTACAAAATGTCGGAAAATGGCCGCCATACTTTGTGCAGCGATAATAGACCATTTTAGTCATCTTTACGTCAAAATGTTTCCAAAACCAATATGGTGGTAAATGTCAAATTTTTGGTTTCAGGGAATGGTAATTGGCTAACCCCTTCCCCTACCGCATCCCTTGTTTATGCGTATATTTGTACTCAAATTTAATTGAAACTAAATATAAAAATTAAGAAAATAGTATATTTACAGTAGATTTGGTGGAATTGAACATTTGCTTGATAATTTAAATATCTAAAATGAAATATACAGATTTTAAGGAAAGAGTTGTTTGACCATTGAATCATCTAGCAACTTTGAATCACATTAATCCTCTTATCAAATCTAAAAGTGACGAATCATATTTCAAATTTAATCGCTTTAAGAAAAATGAGAAAGAAGTTTAAATCTTAAAATCAGGGATGGCCAAGGGGGGGGGTCAGCCCTAAACCCCCCCTGTCAGCGAATATTTTGATTTACCCCCCCTGTCGGGAAATTTTTTTTTAACATTACAGGTATACCCCCCCCCCTTGCCGAGCGAAGCGAGGCAAGAAAATTTTGCCGAGCGAAGCGAGGCGGCAAATTTTTTGGGTTTTTGGCTGAAAATCTTGGATTTTTCCCCCAAAATTAGAGTTTTTCC
Source organism: Ceratozetes gracilis (assembly GCA_034694965.1). NCBI lineage: Eukaryota > Metazoa > Arthropoda > Arachnida > Sarcoptiformes > Ceratozetidae > Ceratozetes > Ceratozetes gracilis. The sequence continues at coordinate 14,565 of JAQIWF010000909.1, forward strand.
CCCAAAAATTACGTTTTTCCCCCTAAATTAGGGTTTTTGCCCCCAAAAATGACGTTTTTCCCCCAAAAATTAGGCTTTTAAAATTTTTTTTTGAAAAATTTTGAAAATTTTTAGTGTTTTTTTCCCCAAATCTCGAAAAATTGTAATACAAAACCGATGAGTTTTGGGGTACCCCCTACCTGACCCCCCCTAGTTTTTGAGCCA